>SEOQ01000487.1:9740-21076 GCA_004679275.1 Dentipellis fragilis
CNGAGACCTGCCACGTGTTAGCAGTGTGAGCGCCTGACTACATAACNTAGCATCAAATATCNNNNANTNTCACTAAGCTCNGTNNNCNTATCNTCNNACTTCAACGTCAATCAANGCTTCCCGGCCTCAACAAGCTCGTTNCGTGTTGGCCAAAGAGNATGCGAAGTGATGCGTCNAGTTANAGCAGGTACGACTCTTACNGNANNTACANGNTCCNAAACCCGATGGAGTNGAANGTGGCAGTTGGCCGTCGGCGAAGACTTGTCGTCGCCGTCAGCTTCAATTGNTACNGTCTTCNTATCGTTTGGCCCGGGATATCAGGTGNTCTAACGNGAATATTCCCCATNGAANAGCCAGTTCAATGCACAGGTCACACNAGGCTGGAGTTTGTCTACGGNCNAGGCCACTGCNCAGTGCGCACCTATTGNAGTTGGCAATCGANTGTACTGCTGGATNTCNCCTCGAGCANCTTNCCTTCGAGGTGTCTGNAGCAGCTCTGATGGAACATNTACNTCNTACAACCGCAGTCCNTTCTCAAACGGAGGCGCGCCGGGATCCNCGCTGCNGATCTGATGCGTGCAGATTGCGAAGATCCCCGTCTCAGTCAACTTCGCTAGCAACATCCTCCTCAGAGACACGATAGCCACCTTTCATCTCNCTGGGTGAACGAGTTCAAGTGTACNANACAAGATGTCTNTGATATTCGGTGANTCCTCAATTTTATGCCGTCAATCGGTGCCGTTGTCTCATCTTCCTCCAGCCGACTCACGTCTTCTGGAAGCTGTGNCTTATCCCCCTTCTGTTTCCNCAGGAGAAGTTGNGCTGGCACATTCGCAGCCTCGATAGATGCACGGTGACGTTGTAGCGGCGATCTGGAATGAACCAACTTCCCATTTCTGCCAGCTAGTCACNTTTTTCAGTCGAGAAGGATAGACGCGTGNGGCGGTTCANCAGCGGAAGCCATGCTGCGCTTNTTCTTGCTTATAATCTTGTCGCCATGCGAAGGTGAGNGTTGACTCCTCGCCCNCTCTGATACGNNTATCTTCAAGTCTANTTCATGAAGATGTTTTCTCCNACCTCTCCAAAACCCTCTANACCNTCTAAAGCGGTCGCTTCTGNGCAACTNTCAAATACNAAGTACGCGGAGACACGAAAGGAANTTTTGCAGCTTGTGCAAAAGCTGAGGGCTATCGGGTATGCTCTNANCTCGATAGGAGTTCATCNGACTTNACATCCTTTCATCANTGCCCAGGCTGTTGTCGATGTNCCTCGNNTTGTGGTTATCGGNAATCAATCAGCTGGTACGGTAGCTAANAGGATGCTNNTCNGACCAGTGCTGATAATCCGTGGTATGCTCAGGAAAAAAGTAGCGTCGTGGAAGCAATNTCCGAGGTNCTTTTTTCATCCNTTGATTTTTCGCGTTTCGCCATTTTTCAATTTCTTCTAGATAACTGTGCCGCGCGATGCGGGAACCTGCACGAGGTGCCCTATGGAGTGCCGTATGTCATCGTCGACGGATAAGTGGTCGTGCCAGATATCAATCCGCTGGGAGTATGAAGCCGACAATGAGAAGAAGGTGAAGATTCCTTCCATCGTGCTCGTACCTTCGCATCGACTGACTCTTCAGCGCAGAAAGACGTATGCGAAGTGCCGTTCGGCAAGCGGATCACAGACCCAAGCAAGGTCGAACTTGCGTTGAGGCGCGCTCAGGCGGCTGTCCTCAACCCGAACGTCCAGTCGCACGAGTTCTTGAATATGTCTGCAGAGCAGATAAAGTCCGGCGTGAAATCTGAGACAAAAGCTCTTCTATTCTCGCGCAATGTAGTCTGCATCGATCTGGAAGGACCGAAGCTTACTGAACTGTCGTTCATCGACTTGCCTGGTGTGTTCCATGTTCACGCAATATGCTGCCTCCCTAACTAGTGTTTATCCCCTCAGGTCTTATCCAGGTTGCCGAAGACCCTACTCTCGTTCATCTTGTTGAACAACTGGTCGTGGATCATATCAAAGGAAACTCCCTTATTCTAGTCACGGTCCCCATGTCTGGTACATCGTTCCCATCGGTCCTTCGTCAAAACATTACTGATGCCTTCCTCAGACGATATCGACAATCAGAGAGCCTTAACCCTCGCGCGCGAGGCTGACCCTCAAGGGAAGAGAACCATAGGTGAGCTGCGTCATCCTCCAGTCGGTTCGACGTTGGTCTAACCAAGTCTTTTCAGGTGTTCTCACCAAGCCAGATGTCGTTGGGAAAGGCTCCAAGTCGCGCGACCTATATCTCGACGTCATAGAGGGACGTAACAAGGCACTCCTCCATGGATACTTTTGCACCCGCCAGCCTGACGACGATGAGCGGGAGAAAGGAATTACTTACGATGAAGCCCGACGCGCCGAAGCACAATATTTTGATACGACTAAACCCTGGTGCGAGTCAACACACAAGCAGCGGTTCGGGGTGAAGAACTTGCTTGCGACTCTCAGCCCTCTTTTAGAGAAGATCATTCGAGAGAGGTTAGCCGCGTTTGTTACCGCTTCTTGTTGCAGTCTTCTGACCACAATTTAGGCTTCCGTTACTTCGAGAAGAGACTGCGAAACGGTTGCTGCAGTGCAAGAACGATCTGTCTGAGCTCCCGGAAGTCATCACCACCGAACCGGCTTCTTACATGTTGAAGTATGGTTACTTTGGTTATTGCCAATGTCTTTCTGCTAATTCACCATCCATCCAGCCTTGTGAACACGTTCTACGATGATGTCAGTGACTACGTGAAGGGAAGCCAAGGCAAAGAGAGGCTCATCCAGGAGAACCGCGTGGCTTTTGAGAAGTTCAAAACCGACATTCGAGCGACAGCACCGAACTTCCGGGCCTGCACAAAGGAGGCAGGAGGTCCCGTTCATCCCCCTGCTGGTGATCATTTCGACAATGAAGAAACTGGCGAAGGTTACGAAGTGTCGAGTCCTATGTACCTTGACGAGATGCGGGAGCACATCGAAAGGTAGGCCTTCTAAGGTATATTTTTCGTCGAGTCGAGCTAACATTGAATCCCTCATACAGGTCGATCACCCGAGAACTGCCAAATAACGTCCCTTACCCCGCCAAAGTCACGCTCATCGCGCAGTCTCAGGCTCGATGGGCTGCGGCGGCAGATGCGTGCTTTAGCCGGGTGGAGAGCGACGTCCTCAAGATTCTGATGCAATGCATCACAGCGAAGTTCGGCCGCTGGGAATTTCTTCACTCGAACATTCGGTCAGTATCTTTAGGGCAAGTTTAAGGGTCCGCATCTCATAGATCTCTAGATTCATCGTCGAAGAACTTGTAAAGAAACATTCCTCAGATTGTCGGGCGTTCCTCGATGCTGCGCTGGAGGTTGAACGAACTCCTTATACGCAGAACACTCATTATCTGCAATCTTGTGAGGAGAAATGGCTAGCGAAATATAAGGACAGTCGGGCCAATGCTGCGGGGATCTCCCCATCGCCGTCTCAGCAACACATCGCAGCGGCCTTGCAGTACCTCACCGCTGCCGGTTACTCCGGCTTGAAGGCCGAGGACCTCGGGAAACTGCATCCGGCGGACGAATACGAGAACGAAATGAGGATCATGGCCGAGGTCCGAAGCTTTTTCCAGGTTTCCTATAAGGTCAGTAGATACTGCTTACTATATCTGCTGGACTTATTCTGACGATCATTGCAGCGGATCACCGACTACGTGCCGATGCTCATTGATCTCAAGTTCGTTCGAGGGTTAGTCACGGTTGCTCAACGTTCCCTGTTGTCGTTTACTGACTTGTTTCTGTATCGGCAGAGTCATAACGGACCTCCACGCATTCTTGATTAGCGAGATGAAGTTGGTAGGTCAAGGTGCTGAGGAACGATGTGCAAAATACCTAGCCGAGGATCCAGACGTGGTCGCTCGCCGAGAAGATATCACGGCTCGTCGTACGACCTTGGAGAATGTTCAGAAGGAACTCAACAACTTTGAACGATCGTTCTAAGCCCTCGAGGCCTCATCCATAACATCATAGCGAAATGTATCTCATTCTGCACGCTGTAGTACGCAAGACTTCTTGAATGTAATCTGCTGGCTTTTCTACAATAAAGGCCCTATTTCGAAGTACTACAAAAGCGAGCGACGATACCTTCGCAGCAAACGACTCATGAACGTGCTCTCGATTGTCGAAGTCGCCCTACATCATCTGAGACCTGGATAAATGATGGTCGCTGTGTGGGCTCTTGGCTCCAACATGCCTCGAGAATCTCAGCCAACTGCCTGGCCACGGTAACTGCATCCGGGATTGGCGGTCTTCGGTGCTCGACTTCATGTGCACGGAATGGAGTAGATTGTTAGTACTCATAGAAATGCGGAAAAAGATATGTTTACCCAGGACCAAGTGGCGAACGGTATCGTCGTCTTGAAGAGGCCAAGGCAGCCCGCCCTTCGCCAGGATTTCGACACAGGTAATTGCATATGCGTATACGTCTATTTCCCGGGTGAGGATGGTCGCTCCTCTCATGAGCTCCGGGGCTTGCCATCGCAAGGTACCACCTGTAGAACAATTAATGCATCGTCTATGCCAGCAACGATGCAGAAAGTCGCATACGAGCAATGGGTTGTCTGGAGAGGCGGAAGACCTCGGACCTCATTTCGCTTTGACCAAAGTCTGTGATGACACATCCCATGCTATCATCGACGAGGATGTTGACGGCCTAGACAGAAAATTGAGCTTTCGTTGCTACAAAAGAATAGTTGGCGACGGCGTACACACCTTCAAATCACCATGCAATATATCATGCTCGTGTAAATACGCCATGCCTGTAGCGATCTCTTGCATGCACCGAAGGATGATTGCCTCGTGCACAGTCCGAAGATCCTTCAGGAACTTGACTAGGTTGCCGTTTTTGTAGTATGGGCTCACGAAAAACCAAGGAGGATTACTCGATGCAGACGAAGCGCCGAGGAGTGGAACAATATGGGGATGCGAAAATGTCTTCCACAGCTCAGCCTCCTTGACGAAGAGGTTCTTCGGTGTTGTTTCCGCCAGCATCTTGATCGCGACGGTGCGATTCCTCCACGTTCCCCTGTAAACGGTACTGAAGGACCCGATTCCAATACTTTGCTCAAGATCGACATCGAAGCGCGTAATGGTCCAGTTCGGTAGCTCTGGCGGATGCCCCTGCTGAAGAGTAAGCCGCCGAAGCGCCTCGATCACGCTCTGCATGAATTCACGGTCAATTATCTCGGCCGCTGGCACTGGCGAAGGTGTGCTACGCTCCGTTTCGCGACGCAAGCCGATGCGGGCCAGGATTCGATCTCGTCTTCGTTCATCGTGCATGGCATGATCATCTTCCGCACTTGATGGGACGAAACCTTGAAGGGTCCGCTCAAGAGCGTTCATAGCTTCTGGCATTTCATCTCGGCCAATTTGCAGGGTCTCCACCATGGACAGATCATCGTTCGTCTGGACGGCCGCGCGTAGCAACTGACGAAGATATGTCAGGTCTTGGATCCGATCTTGTTCGTTCTGTTGGTCTCGAATGGTTTGTAGTTCTGCCGCCACCTGAAGATTATGTGTCGGTTCTGGTGGAAAGTGCGTGGCGATCGAGAAAGCCTACCCTGTTTCTCGACAATGATCCTTTATTCCCGATGACCCTGAAGTTGGACTTCATCCCGAATTGCATTAATTTGAGCGTCCTGATTTGGACTGAAAGCTGAGAACATATACAACTTAGAACAGATACCCCAGAAAGCAGTGACGACTTACACTGAACATATCTAAGGCCCTCTTCAACGAGTCATCGCAGCCATCGATCTCCTTCAGAATCTTATCGCGCCCCAAATACCGTCTCAAGAACGGCAACTCTATCTGCTTCATCATCAGAAGCAGGATTTCTTGGAACGTCCTGCAACAGAAGTGAGCGACGAGAGCGAGTCGGCTGGAATTACGGGGCATACTGATGCAATTTATCAATTGGTGCGTGCAATTCCTCGCTAACGTCCTGCCCTGCATCCACGATCTCTTCCCTGACGGACATCAAGAGATCGGCGCAGCGTTTCGTCAGCTCCTGACATGCCGAGCGATTGGTCTGTAGTAAATGGGGTTTTAGTCTTCGGCAAGGAATTAATACAGCCAGAAGATGTACCTGAACTTTTTGAAATGCATTCCAGATGTCGAGCAGTATGTGCCCCGCCGAAGCAAGCCCGGGAACGGGGGCCAGATTCAATAGGTCGACCCCAGATGCAAGGGCGTCATGGGCAAGATCAACCGTGGTTCCAAGCACAGAATTAGCAGCGCGCACGACACGCTGTTGAAATTATTTAGCGAGTGCAGAAGGCGACCAGCATATGACTTACGCGCCGCGTCTCGACGAACCGCTCTGACTGATCTGGTGACCGCATAACGGTCGATGCGGCAGAGTTTGGGGACTCTCTTCGGTAGCGCACGTTGAGATTGCTCCACCATGTGGCCACAGGCGATCGATCTTGCTCCCGTTGACTTCGAGTCCGGTCCTCAAGAATGGTCCCTTGGCTTGAGGAACCGAGTCTAGGAGGCTGTCGCTGCTCAATAGATATCTGTATGTTCCACAGATAAACCGTCTTGTTCCACGATCCAGTCGCCATCTTTCTCCCATCAGAAGAGATGTCCACGGCTGCGAATGTCGTCGGCTGGATTCCTGGAGGATGACGAAGCGGAGCGCTAATAGCGGTTCCTTGC
This sequence comes from Dentipellis fragilis, assembly GCA_004679275.1. Classification (NCBI taxonomy): domain Eukaryota; kingdom Fungi; phylum Basidiomycota; class Agaricomycetes; order Russulales; family Hericiaceae; genus Dentipellis; species Dentipellis fragilis. The sequence continues at coordinate 16,451 of SEOQ01000487.1, forward strand.
TTCGTGTCCCACAGACGGACCGTCTCGTCTACGCTGCAAGAAGCCAGGACCCGGCCTTCCGGGGAGAACACAATCGAGCGAACGATACTGGTATGGCCCTTCAGAATCACGATAGTAGTACCAGACTCAACGTCCCATAGGCGAATAGACCGATCATCCGACGCAGATGCGAGGACCTTTCCGTCAGGAGTGAATTTTGTTGTCCGAACCTCTCCACTGTGACCCTTCAGAGGCGCACGAGCAATAGCCCGAGGATTGGTGTCCCATAGGTGAATTGTTTCATCGGCCGACGCAGACGCAACCAGTCCTGCAACAGTAATATCTAGAGAATAGACGGTGCCCTTATGACGTTCATAAGGTTTGCCAGCTACTTTACCTGCGGCTGGGTTCCATACTCTCACCGTTGCATCGCTCCCGCCAGTTAAGACTCTCAATCCATCATGCGAGAACGCGACTGCGTAGATAATGTCGGCTTGGCTCCACATAAGTCGCCCAGTTGATTTGCCGGTCGTAGTGTCCCATAACCACACTACGTTAGTTGCTGAAGCTAGCGTTTTCCCATCTGGCGAGAATGCGACACATTGAACGCGGGTTTTTTGACCAGTTGTTCGTAAACAGTGTAACTCTGAGTTGTCCCCATCGGTTCTCCAGATCCGTACGGTGCTGTCGTCCGCGACAGAAGCGACAGTGTTTCCGTCCGGAGAGAATGCAACAGCATTGACCCAATCTTTATGGCCATGGAGCAAAATGGGGGCATTGGGTACAGCTGCAGAAACAATTCCATCGCGATAGAGGGCACCGAAAGGCAGGGTGCTTGGATTGTTTGGCATGTCCACGAGATACGGCCGGGGAAAAACATTTCGGTTGAAACGCCACATACGAACTGTGCAATCGACAGACGAAGATGCTAAGAGCTGCCCATCGCGTGAACAGTCAACTCCAGTGACGTCACTGGTGTGGTGTTTCACAGGATCTCCGATGGCCATTTTCTTGTCTATATGCCATAGACGCAAGGTTGCGTCGACAGAGCAAGAGACGAGTACTGCGGTGGAGGGGATGAATACGATGGACCGCACAGCCTCGATGTGCCCTTCGAACACTGCCAAGGGATTACCCGTGTGAGTGTCCCAGAGGCGCACGGTGCGGTCCTCTGAAGCAGATGCGATCCTCCTACCGTCCGGGCTAAACAAGACCTTGTGTACTTCGTTCGTGTGGCCGCGAAGTGGCTTCCCGAGCATTGTTCTCGTAGTCGTGTCCCAAACAGCAACCGATCCGCCAGCACAGCCTGAAGCAAAGAAAGAACCGTCGAGGGAAAAGTCGACTGTCGTGACAGGACTGTCGTGGCCCTTGATTGGCTTTCCGACCCGCGAGAAATCCTCCGCGCTCCACATGGTGATGTCAACGGATTTCGAGCTGGCAGAAATGAAATGGCTACCATCGGAGGAGAACGCAATATCACGGACGGAGCCACCATCTGATATCAGAGGCTCCCCTATGCTCGTCCATGTCGTAGTATCCCAGACACGAATGGATCCGTCGTATGAACCAGAGGTTAGAAGAAGGCCGTTAGGAGCGTATGCAAGACATCGCACCCAGTCGGTATGGCCGCGAAGAATCGCAATGCTGTTTGCCGTACTGGGATTCCAGATGTGGACCAGATGGTTCTCCCCTGCAGTCGCAAAGGTACTGCCATCGGGAGAGATCTTTACCGATCGGTACCAGTTGCTGACACCCTTCTCAGGAGCTTTGATAAGTCGTAAAAAGGAGACTGGCTTGACATATGAGTTGAATCATAAACGAAAGACGAATGTCCTAGCTTACCTACACCCTTCGAGTCGTCATCATCCCTCGTCGCTGAATCTCTACTAAGCATGGAGACCAGAGCCTCAAGAGCCTGAGTATAGATTGTAGGTGTGCGATTGCTTTGTAGTCGTTTGAGAATAGATAGGCCCCTTGCAGGAAGTTGACGTGTTGAAGTGCAACGCGAGTATCGCGTGTCGAGCACATGGTTTTAATGTAGCGGCGTACTGATTACCTACGGACAACGCGAAGTACCTTTCTGGTGCAGAAGCTCAAGCGAGCGCAGCGAGCGTTATTAGCTGCAGAGTCCGTCTCTTCGAGACGTCTTTGATCCTTGGATCGTCGAGATCGTCATGGGCGATTGCATGGCCAAACTTTACGGCACCCTCGGCCGGATTATCTTTACCAGACACTCGGCGCTCGGTCTGCCTGAATACGGGAAGTTGAAGGGAGCACTGCTTGAGAGCGCGAGCGTGCGTCGCACGCTGCGGCGACCGTATCGCGCGCATATATGCGCCACGGGACGCTTCGAAACGAGCCGCGAGCTTAATCGCCACCGTCTGGGCAGTCTATTTATCTTGCAGTCTCTTCGGTTTACTGATCTCTTTAGTTTCTAGCGTCTCTCACCCTCAAACCACACTGCCATGTCCATCTCCGCAGTGCGGCTCGTCGGCGAGGCGAGTGCGCGTACATGCAGATCGGGACGCGTCCCACGCGATCCGGGCATTCGTGCCATCGCAAGCCGTGTGACCTCGTTCGCAGACGAACCTGTTGGCCCGTGGACAAGACTCCCTCTCCGGGTGATTCAGCGGCGCACCGCGTGCAAAATGGGGACCCCCCGCTATCGCAGAGCCCGACCTTCTACGCATACATCTCCCTTTTCCTTGTCGCCTCATACCTCAACTTCGGCTTCACACTCGACTCCCGCATCACACTGTCCAGTTATCGACTGCGCCAGCACCCCATACAATGGTTTGGGCCAACAGCATCACCGAAGACGAAGACGCGCACGTCGACGAACACCTCCCGGGACCCCTTCTCGTTCGAGGAGACAGGATCGGCCGCGCGCGTCGCGCAGATTGATTACCGGACACCTGAGGGGTGTCGCGGATTTTATGCTACAACGCGGCTGTCGGGCTTGATGTCACAGCGCGTGTGTTTAGCAAGGGCACGACGAGGTCGTTGGCCATGTCACCTCGTGCGCGCAAGCAGAGGCTGGACACCGGACATCTGAAGCCTGTCGCGGGTTCTACGCTGCAACGCGGCTGTCTGGCTTGAGGTCACAGCGCGTGTGTTTAGCAAGGGCACGACATGGTCGTTGGCCATGTCATCTCGCTCGCAGAGATTGAACATCAGAGCTCACTGAGGGCGAGGCTCGGAATGTCGGTGCGACATGCCCCTTCGGGAGTGAGTGCGCATGCGAAAGTCAGGTCGAGGGCCTATCAAGGATGGCCGTTGGTCAAGTCACCTCATGCGCAGGTGGAGGTTGGACGATGGAGCTCACGGAGGGCGAGGCGCAGGACGTCAGCGCAACATGCCTGAAGGGTGAGCGGACGCGTGCAAGCCCAGGTCGAGGACCTGTCGCAAATGGTCGTTGGCCGTGTTACCTCGCGCATGCAAGCGGAGGCTGGACGCTGGAGCTCATCGAAGGCGAGGCTCAGGACATCGGAGCTGCACGCCTGAAGGGTGGGTACGTGCGCGCAAAGTTCAAGTTTAGGATCTCGGACGGGCGGCCATTGGCCACGTCACCTCGTGCGCAGACGGGGGGCGAGGCTCAGGACGGCGGCGCGACACCCCTGAAGGGTGGGTGCGCGCGCAAAGCGCTGGTTGAGGACCTAGCACTAACGGCCGTTGGCCACATCACCTCGCGCACAGGCGGAGTATGGACGCTAAGGCTCGCTGAGGGCGAGACTCAGAACACCAGCGCGGCACGCCTGAAGGGCAAGTGCGCGCGCGCAGGGCTGACGTCGAGGACCTATCGTGATTGGCTTTCGGCCATGTCGTATCGAACGTGCAGGCGGAGGACGAACATAGAGCCCGCGAGGGGCAAGGCACGATGCACTAGTGTTCCGCGTTCAGAGTGCGAGTTCGGGCGCGCTCGCCTTTTGCGTCGAGGATCCATCTGGGGGCCGACATCGTAATTCATGCTGGTCGATCAGCCTGCTCATGGAGAGGCATTTGCAGATTGCGGATGCTCCAAGAGGAGCACAGGGCTACCTTGGATATCAAAAAGGCATGTCGCGCGATACATATGCACCCGGAGGACAAATTTCTTGGTGGTCGCGCACCGCGGCCAGTTCTGGCTCGATCACTCGTCCCATTCGGGATTGCGTCTGCGGCATGTCTTCAGAAAAAGATCGCAGATGCGACCATGGGCATCTGGCATGCCATTGGAGTTGGACCTTCTTCGAAACGGGTCAACGACATCGTGCTGTTTTGCCTTCTGCTAAGGCAGCTCTCGGATGACTAGGGGGTACAGATATAATCGCGACAGCGCGAAGCAGCTCATTGCACCCCTTCCGGTGCCATGGCATGGGTCGAAAGGACAAGAGACGGCATGAGCTATCCTTAGAACGTGCTGGGACACGGCGGAGTCAGATTACATAATACTTCTCGTCACGCTCACGGGAGCGCCCGAGATGCCCGGTCGCGGTCTCCGGACCGTCGTCCTCAACGCAACTCGCTCAATACTCGCCCTTTCGCCCCCAGTTTTGGCATGGACGCGTGCCCGATGTGGGCCTACGTTCTCAGAAAAAATGGGATTTTTGGGGCCAAGGGGAAGGCCGAAAAACGCGTCCGAGTCGCCCCTCTTGCCGAACCTCGCCC
>SEOQ01000488.1:0-21019 GCA_004679275.1 Dentipellis fragilis
GGGTAGTGGGACGAATGCTGAATGAGATGTGGATGCGCCAGGTTGCTAGGGTTTTTGGGATGTCTGGCGGGCGCGGCGGTCTGCTTCGCCGTTGCGTTCTTCACGCTGCCGCTGCTCGCTCTGCGGCCAGCAAAGTTCGCGCTATCATTTAGGTATGTCTTCTCACCACTGCAACACTGAGGCTCCCGCTTACGGAGGACTGCAGCTTGGGATCCCTGCTCGTAATGTTCGGGTAAGTCTTGCCGCTCAGATGCCCATGTTCCCGCACACCTCTCATCCTCCAATGCAGATTCTCGGTCCTCATCGGGCCCATAAACCACATAAAACACCTCGTCTCCAAAGAGCGACTGCCATTCTCAATAGCATACCTCGCCAGCCTCGGCCTAACGCTCTACTTCTCGCTCGGGGTAAGCCCAATTCCCCATCTCTCACCGCACCAAGCGCCCCAGCTGACACGACCTGGCCGGGCATCCCAAGCCACACTCGTACATCGGCTCCCTGGTCGGCGCGATCGTGCAAGTCGTCACGCTCGCATCATACATCCTCGCATACTTCCCCGGCGGCAGCCAGACGCTGCGCTTCGGCGGCTCGATGGCCCTGCGGAGCGCAGGCAGTCTGCTGCCCGTATAGCCATCTGCTGCACGACGTCGATATGATATGTCGATATGTCGATATCTTATTCTTCAGCTTCAGCACTCGGCGCTGTGTGGTCGAGGGTGACATGGACGGGACGCGGGACGCGGGGCACGATGGCACGAGACGCGAGACGCATTATAGCTACATTCTTACTGCTGCGCTGTACAAATAGCTGTTATATATACCTAGGCCTACAGGCTCCGGATGAGATTCAAACTGCTAGGGCCCATCGGCCGACGATGACATCTCGTCTTCGACGTGCAGGCCGACTGTGTCTCTGAGCCTCCTGCACATGATCTCGATATAGGCCTTGTTGGACCGCCAGTCGCATCCGGTGGATTCTGGGTCCTGTTCATATAATTCATATACAAGATGATTAGCTTTGAGTTTTCATTAGTAGACGGAGCTGCGACGTACGAGGTCAAGCGCTCCCAAACGATGCAGAGTCGGGGCCAGTCTTTTTGCCGCTTCGCTGCGGAAGGATTCGCTATCCGCAGACGTGGAAGACGCGAGGTGCCGCATTACACCGGACGTCGACGCCTTCAGCGAGGGGTTGTTGATGTGCTGTCCTTCAACGTAGTAAGAGCTGTGCCGCCACAAGAGCAGCAGGAGCATCTCGACGGAGGCTATTCGAGAATACGCGTTAGTATATAGTAGGACACGAAGGGCAGGAACACCGACCGATCAGAGTTTTAGCTCGGTCGCGCGAGCAGTTGCATATACGCTCGAGCTCGCAGCATATGAGATATCTCCTTTGTCCGAGGTCCAGGTCGTTCAATGCATCGGGATCAGATAGAGTAATGATCTGCGACAATAGTATCAGTTTTCCGAGATGCAGAGAATGCATGCCAGCCGCAGACGCACATCCTGGATGTTCTCAACTCTGATATGGTCCTTGTTAGACAACTCTGCAGTGATACCGGCAATCTGGTTCAGAGTGTCGACGAGGTCTCCGCAGAGGTCGTGGAGTGCTTCGATCGCATCTCCGACAGTTGGCACGGTCGCTACTCACAGGGCAAAAAAATCAGTATGAAGTCTGAGGAGTGTAGGACAGCGACTTACAAACAACACGCGAAGGCTGATCATATCCGCGTGGTGTGCTCATAACAGGCGACAAGACCAGAGTGATCTCAGACTCTGCATATAACATTAGAGAAGAGATCCATTGAATGCAAGACAAAACATACCCGTAAAGTCACTGGCAGTCCCAATGTACATGATGAGCGCATTCCGGAGAAGCTGCTCCTTCTGACGAATAGAGATATCGAACTTCGAATCCGAACCATACCCTAATACTCATAGATGAGTTGTGGAACAACATAGATATTACAACGAAGACATACCGGGTGCGAGCGTGCCGGCATCCAACCTCTCTTGATCAGTCACAGGATGTATTCTCTGCGACCAGTGGCCGGACCCGAGGCTGCGCGCTGCCAAGCTCAGTATAGCAGAGTGCACACTTCCGAAGCCCGTGTTGCCAGAAAGCTAAAGCAAGTAAGCAAAAGGGGAAGAAAGCAACAAGATGAAGGCGCTTACTAGCTCATTCTTGGGCACCTGCGGGAGGACGTAGGCGCAGAGGAGCACCAGCAGGTGGATCTCGTCCAACATCGGGAGCGAGAGCTCCTCACTGTGAACTTTCAAAAGAATAACGATGGTGTCCCGATGGCTGGATAGGAACTCTAATGCCTGAAAGGGGATTAGAAATGCTTATTTATCTAGCAGAGGCAAACTCACCTGTCGCGCTGCCGTCCCATGGCTGTGGCCAAGCGTGGCCAAGATGCCGACAACGAGTTGAATGGCAGGCATGAAGAGCTGGTGATAACGCTGGACTGCAGAGGGCAAGAAGCTGTCGTAATCTGTCCTGCGCATGAGACATCTCGAATGATTATGAAAAGTCGCTCGACATACCCATAAACGACTGGTCCGCTTCCGGCCTCGAGTCCAAGTATTCGCAATCGGCAAGGATAGGCAGCAGTCGTGCCTCCAAAAGCCGCTCCGCGCCCTGTCTCGTCTCCGCAATCCGGATGAAGAGCGACATCTTCGCTTCGTAAATGTAGAGCGCATTGAGATCATCTACGAACTTATCAGCACAGCGATGAGAGTGCTTGCGTGTAGTCCACATACCAGGATCCGGCTTCAACACAGCCTGCAGCCTCTGATCGGCCTCCTTCGCCCCACGCACGAAGTTCTGCGCCGTCCCCTGCCTCACCAACGCATGCAGCACGACGTTCTGTTTATCCCCACGCGCAAGATGTACGAGGCAATCGAGCAGCATGAACGCTACAGTCTTCCACACTTCTGTCCCGTCTGTCGCATCTCTTGACACGGTTCCAACGAGGCGTTCAATGACTGGCTTCATGACGTCCAAGCTGCCAGATTCCAAAACGGACGATGGCGAGGACTGGCGGCCAAGCTGGGATGGCAGGACTTGGTAGGATTGGGTAGGACTGAATGTCGTATCTTCGCGGTTGACTGAGGCTGAGAGTGAGAGGGCCAAGGAATGAGACCGACTGCCGGAAATATCCAGGGAGGTATCGGAAGTGATCAGGTGGAAGTAATTGATGAGCGTCGCATACAAGTTGCCGCGCACGAGCTCTATCCGGTGGTCCAAAACACATTCCAGAAGACTGCGGAGCAGAGCATAGAGGCGTTCCGAGGGCAACGAGCCCGCGTCCGAGTCGACGCCGGCCGACTGCACGAGCAGCTGGCTTCGCCTGTCTTCCCTAAGCTTGGTGATCAGCGACAGCGATACCTCAGAAAGAAGGATGGCAGTCCCGTCGAAGATGGTGGGAGACCGCATGATGATGGGCAGCTCATGCAGAAGGTCGAAGAGCATCGTCTCGCGGCGGTCCCGAGGGAGGCGCGAGAAGCATTTGACTAGCGTCATGTCGACCAGCCTGCGCCAGGCATCAAACCCAGTTGCGACAGCAAACCCAACCTCCCGACGGTGGTTCTCCACGGCGCAGCTCTCCAAGACATACGAAGTCTCCGCGTCGAGACGCTCTGCCATGGCTTCCGTAACGATTTGGCCTTGCAGATGCAGCGAGCGCCGTGCAGCCATGAGGAGCGTGAGGACTGCAGTCTTGTCCACGACCTCGCATCCTTTCTCGTCTACACGTACACACGCGCCGAGATTCAACCCGCCGAGTAACTGGAGGTCAACGTTTTCGAGGCTGAGGGAGTCTGTCCAGTCGAATGACATCGACTGCACAAACTCGACGATGCGCATGTGCGATTGGCCTGTTTCACGGAAAGGCCTAAACATCTGATCCTCCCAATCCTCGTCCTCGAATTGCTGCTCCTCGTTGCCGTATATAAGCTCCAACAACTCCGCAACGCTCTTGTAATGGCCGCGATTGGTGAGTGCGTGCAGGTCCAGTGCCACCAGATCGAAAATGTAGGACCGAAGGCGCAAGAATGAAGTGAGGGCCGAAACGGAAGTCGCGATCCTTGCGCCGTCGCTGTATTGCACTTCAATTGTTGGCTCCTGTACTTCAGGTGCCTTGTACGGCAGCACCGCCAGTTGACGAGCAAAGAAGTCCTCTCGGGTCCTAAGGTAGCGCATCGTGAAGTCGGATGTGCGAGGATGCATGCATAGCTGGTATATCACGCGGTAATACCTCTCCGCGATCTCGGGCAAAGAGAGGAAGAGAGGGACGGCGTTGACTTGCTCGCGCTGCTTCCCCTTCGAGGACTGCCTCGGGATGCCCCTGTTGAGCCAGTCCAATATGACATGGATGGGAGCTCTTGCGGCACCAAGCGCATGAGGGTCCTGGATTTGGCCGGAGGTCGTACTGCCGAGCAGGATGAGGTGCGCCACATTGGGATATGAAAAGCCAGATCGTGTGTTCTGAATGAGCAGATCCAATGCTGCAACCCTGACGGCCTGGGGCAGGGTCTCGGGGAGATACTCCAGATCAGGAGCACCTGCACCAGTGTATTGGTCCGCATCGGCTTCGGCGACGTCGAGATTGTCTTCAGCATCAACGTCCAGAATTTTCCTATATCCATCAATGATTCTCTCGGAGTCACTGCTACGCTCCAGCAAGGTCGTCAAATTCGGGAAGGCTGTAGATTTGGCGAGCAGCGTGAGGACCTTGATGGATAGCAGCGGAAGCTCGGGGTGCGAGGCATAGGTGACATACGCTGCCAATGCCGGCGCATACTGGGGAGCGAAAGACAGCGCCTGGTCGAGTTTAGTGAAGTAAGAGCGGGGATGCATAGATCCAATGGACGTGGAGCTGCTGAACTGAGTAAGGAGAGGGACCAGGACGTCCAGGTAGACGTCTTGAATCTCCAATACTCGATGAATGATTCTCAGCACCCTCACGATGGTACGCGGGAATATAGGCTCATCATCACCGAAGCCCTTGTCGAATCCATCAACTCCGTCGACGAGGTAAGTCAGGATACTTGATTGCAGAGCCGAATTGGTAAGAAGTCGCTGCATGATGTCAAATCCAGGATGGGTGAAGAACGGCGTCAAGGCGTCGCCGGAGATTTGTTGGTCCTCGGCAGACGCAAGCGACTCCAAGTCGTAGCTGGCCAGACAACGCTCCATGAACGACAGACACAGGTCATTGAGCTGCCACCTTTCTCTTGGGAAGTTGTAATCCCGGGTGGGTATTTTCAAGAACACCTCATCGATGATGAATGCGACGTAGGGCCCGATCCCTGGCTGACGGTATGGGTGGCCCAAGCCATCTGGAATTGTGTTCCCAGGCTCTCCATCGATGATACGGCTCTTCAAAGGCACTCGCTTGGGGGTGTGGATGAGCGTGCTTAGCAGCTTGACGAAGGAAGTCGTTTCCGGATACACCCTGTTCGCCTCCTCAACGAGCTCCAGTTCTGCCTCAATGCCCTTCTTCGCCAGGGACCCACCGCCTCGCACTTGAATGAGTTCCGAGCGTTCGATAAATATCCATACAGATCGGCAGATGTCCACGCCTGCAGAACCTGCGCCCGGCTCACAGAAGGCAGCAAGAGACTCGAAGACGGAGGCCTTCAGCTCAAGCGCGATACCAAGATGAATCAAGGACAGCAATGTTGGGATGACACGCATGTGACTGTGGCTGCCGAGAGCAATGCGTGCTGCAACGGAGAAGTTAACGACAGTCGACAGGAGGCGCAAGAAGCATTGTGCGAGCCAGACGTCCTTGTTACTCAGAACGAGTTGCTGTTGATTCTGTTGACCTTGGTGTGTCGAAAGGAAGCCCATCTGTGATACGGAACCTTGAGGGAATTGCTGGCCCTGGCGAACGTTCGTGCCAGCAGCGACCCAAGAATCCAAAAGGCCAAAGATTGTAGTCCACGATGCGATGGCGCCGCTCGCGTATGACGATGATCCGGAACTTGGCAGCATGCTCCCTGCGACCACTTCGCCTCCACCGCGCACCAAGAAGTTGTAAGCCAATTCGCTGCACTGTTGACCCTTGGCCAGGCCCGCCAGCATGTCGTATAATGCAATAGACATATCTGCGTCGCGCGGCTGAGTCGACCAAACAGCCCATTGCAAGAAGGCAGGCAAACGGCCCGCAGAGGACTCCAGCACCTCTATGTAGCTAGCCTTTTGGCTGTCCGGCGGCCCGGATCCCCAGAACTGCAAAGCGCGCTCTGGCGGCAGGTTGGTGTACAGAATCCCGATGAACGAGAATAGCATGGCGATGTCGTTACGGGGTTGCTGTGGAGGTGTCGAGGTGGATTCTGGGCGGGCGGTTGTCGAGCGGAACATGCGCGACCTGTCAGTGCGTGCATTGGCGAGAGTGAAGTCCTCCTGTCGCTGCTTGATCTTCCGAAGCTCTGAAGAAGCGTGCGTGATGGCCGAGCGAACCAGCGTCTCGAAGGTCTGCAGAATTGCGGACTTGAAGTCGTCTTCTGGCGGCTCCTGTTGCGGATCTGTCTCGGGTAAGTGCAAGACAGATGCAGCGTACGAGCCGGGAGGGAAGAGGCCTTCCTTTCTTTGTAATTTCGCTACGGAGACCGCGAGATACGAAAACACGTCTCCTTGAACAGCATTCCAGACGTTGGTCTCGAGTTCGTCAGACTTGAAACCTTCTTTGTGTTCAAGGGTCGGATCTCGATGTCTAACCTCGGTCAAGAACAGCGTCCACTTCAAGAGTATGGTAGCCTTCAATCCACCCTCTGTCCAGGCCGCCTGTAGGTTTAAGCGGTTCTTCATGAGATTTAAAGTCGAAGGTGCGGTGGCAAGCCGATGACGGCGTTGGCCGGTGAGCGAATCTGGATCTGACGGGTCGAATGCGACGAGAAGGACTGCCAGGAGATAGTAGGTCATTGGATGCCGGTTGTTCAGTTGCAGCCAGGGGACGATACGCTCGACTTCGGGGGAGTAAATATGCCCTTGCCGCGCCAGGAGATATAGCACAGTCGCAAGGGACCGGCGCTCAACTTTGAGGGACTCGAGTCTTGCGGCATGGACATCTTGACTGAGGCTCACATTCGCACCTGTATATGCGCATAGAGTTCATGAGATGGCATAACGCGAGAATTGTCTGAAACGCACCCTGTATCACGGTGTTACTTTGGGCGTTCTGTTTAGCTAACTGGGCTTGCGCAATCACTCGCTCCATCCCCTCCACCTCCGACAGAATCCTCGACGCTAGACCCTTGTCATTTTCCATCTCCGGAACCAAGTGGGTTTCCACAAACGCGCCCAACTTCTTGTGAAGAGGGAGCGCGAGCGGTGAGTCGGCATATTCGGTGGCCTCGATGAGGAAGCGAAGGCAGTCAACCAGGTCGCGGCGTCTTCTGTGGTGTTCCAGCACAACAGCTTCAACAACTTCCTTCTGGTTCAGGTTTGGGCTTCTGTACAAGAGGTCGTGCGTGAGAACGGCGACATAACGTTCGGAACAGTTTAGGGTATTGGCGAGGGCCACAACCTGGTTGGTGAACTCAGTATTGACGGCGAACGACCGGCCGTTGACGTCTATTTTGCCTATTTTCCAGATGAGTGATAATCCAGGTGTGTAAAGGCAACAAACGCACCACTCTGCAACTCCTTGCGATCGGCGTCATTGGGTGGCTTGACTTCAAACAGCTTCACCAGAGCAGGCCTATACAGCACCAGCAAGTCGAAGAGCTCCTGCTCGTCGGTAACTCTCCCGGGGCTGATGGCATTTTTGAGGACGGTGCGTAAAGGGGAGAGCGATTCCATGAGGAGCGCGCCCCTGCAATGGTGAAGCGGTTGAACGCGTCGAACGGGCTGAGCGCGGTTTGCAGCTTCGTGGCTGTGCCGGCGCCTCAACGCGACGAGCGCCTGCCGCACCGGAGTTGCGAGCTTGTAGTAAAAATCGGCTCTGGGGGTTGGCTACATTCAGAACATGCCGGAGCGCAGGAAGGCACAGATATAGATGCGACAGCTATTCATGCATGGAGAATTTTCATAATTCTTATATGCTGGAGAGGTGAAAGCCTACTGCGAGATGGAGTATACTGGCCTTCGACAGAAGGCCTTGCAGCCAAGCGCGAATTATAATGCTACACATTTCTGTACATCATACGAACATGTGCAGTGCCGTCCAGTCTAAACAAATCCCCACATTGTAAACATAATAAGTACCGTATGAATATGAAAAGGCATAGTACACGAGCTGTGAATAAGTAACGTTGCGGACGCGGATAAAGGCCATGCATGCGGAGTAGATCAACAACGGCATACGTGGAGTGGAGAGCGGGTCACGATGGACAGATGTATGAGGAGTACAGTTTGATTAGCCGGGACGTGAGGGTCAAGAAAAGCTCGAAGCCATAGAAGGTAAGTTGAAGTTGTATACATAAGTATGAGACACATGGCGTGGTATTTGAGTACTTGACGTAGAAGTTTATTAGAGATGATGAAAGCGGAGGTGATTTCATTGTTTGCGCTCTGCGATGAGTGGACATTGTTTCATGAGTAAGGCGGGTCAGAACCTGCCCGCGGCGATGAGGCGGTAGAGCGCGTTGGCTTCCTCGAGGCGTGAGGTACGAAGTGCAAAGTGCGCCATTTCTGCCGAGTCCGCATCAGAGGAGGGGTCAACGATTCCAAGCTTCATAAGGGCGGAGAAGAAGCGACAGAGCTAGGCAACCCAAGTACGTTAGTTACTGATATGTGGATAAAGGAGTGTACGGGACTGACATTCCGCACGCCTGTGGCAAAGCGATCGTCGCTGATCAAGCCCTCACGTTCATCCTGCTCGGCGTTTTCAAGCCATTGAATGCTCTCGTGGATGAACCTACCAAGCACCTCTGCGCGGACGACATCCGCGACCGTCGTCTTGCCACCAGTTGTAGCATCTATAACAGACGAGGAGTCACGGAGAAGCTGCCCAAGAACATCGAAGGTAGGCAGAGTTGGCGGCAGTCTCGAGAGGATCTCCAGGTATGTGCTTGCGCCTTGCGGATTTGACTTGGTAGGAGGCTGCGTTAACAGCGCCACTAGAAGCGGGTGCGCGATAGAGGGATTATGTGCGATGATGGGCGGGAGGTCTAAGGATGTTAATATTGAGGGCGAAGTTAGTTGAGAAACCAGAGGACGAAGGAGCTGGTGAATCGTGTGGGTGGTCAGGCGCCCATAATAGACCACATGGGTGAGTGCGTACCCGTTGTTCTGAAAGAGTCAAGACACGTTCACGGGCGGCAAATATCAAACCCATCGCGTGCGAGAGAAGCTGGATCCTTTCTTCCTCTTCAGATGCAGTCGCGAAATCTTGCGTGTCGTTAGACGCCGTCATAGGCTTTCCTGAGCCAATAGCCATCTGGCGTCCATTCGAGGTTCTAGATGCATCCTCCTGCCCGACAGAACTAGAAAGTGTGTCGTCTTCAAAGCTGATGTGCGAGTTTAATCTATGATCGCGATCAACGGATTCACTTCACTCACGGGTCGAAGTTGCTCTTCCCAGCAATCGCCTCTTCATCTAAGGTCAAATTAAACGCCCTCAACCGGGGTGGAAGCGGGGAACGAGCCAAGGTAGTTGGTGAGTAAGGCCCGATCTGTAGGAAGTCAATCGAAGGACACTGGGCGTTCATCTATGACTTACATCTTGTCCGTCGCCTTTGAGTACCTTCCAGAGGACCCACACCAGCTGCTCGTTTTCTCCAACACCACCGTTATCCGAGACCTGCTGGGCGGCGTTTCTTTCTTTTATGAATATATCGTATAGGACAGACTTGAACGGATTAAGAGCAATCGGGTGCGGGGCATATAATGAGTACAATATATAAGCGACGAGGATTCGTTGCGAGAGCTGTCGTGCAGTTCATGAAGCAAGGGATACAAGTGAGTAACAAAGCAAACAAAGGAACGTGGGCACTGACTTCAGTACGAGGGGAATCCAGGAGTGGCAGCAACGCGTCCAGCGCTAGCTGAAATCGCGCGATGGGCTGAACGAGCTGAGAGAAGGCCTGCGCAGCAGTCGAACATGGCAGCGTATAGGCCTTGGAGAGCAGATGGCCAACCGAGGCGCGGAGCGGGTCGCTCTGCATCTGCAGGGGCGGCGGCGCATGGAACGCAGAGTGCGTCTGTGTAGTCTGCATAGATCCGGATAATCAGCAGCGTGACTCGACAGAAATGGCGTATCAACGTCAAAATCGTGGGCAGTGCCTGCGCCGGTGTCGATAACGTCGCGAGTTAATTGTTGTCGTCGAGGGCAGGCCGTGCCTTTGAATTCGAGGATGACCGACCCTACCGAGCGCCTCGAGGCCTTATTTGGCTGTGTTTGTCTTTGGTGGCGTCCCTGAGCCTGCTGAGGGAACGTTCTCCTGCTCGAAACAATAAGACAAGGTACATCTGTTCTGTTTTCGTGCCCGGGGTTGAAGCGAATCAGATTCTCTGACAGACGATGACAGTATTTCTCCGAAGGATCCGAGATGTGCCTACGTATAGCCGCTTCATCTTTACAGAGCACACTGGCTTTGACCACATCTCAGAATTTGCACCGAGGCCACCCACCTCAAACATACGTCCCAAGCCAATCTGCTTCGCAAACATGATCGACAGAGCCTTCTTCAAACTAGATCTATTTGTTCTGTAGACCTCCGGAAACACCAGGTCTCCCATGCCAACATTCTATGCGTTTCAGAATCCCACCTTATTGTATACGCACTTCGATCGTGTACCCAATCCGGGCATCCTCTCCGTTATTCTGTATCCCAAGGTAAGACCTTCCTGTACCTGAACGCTCTTCCCCGCTGCAAGACAATTAGGTTGACAGCCTTGAGGGGAGCTGTGACCATGCATGTTTAGCCACATGGTCATACGTTCTGACTGCCTGGATCGTTTGGGAAAAGGTATAAATACTGTCTATGGACGACCCACCAACAACAAGCATCTGCTTACAGCTCTCACACCTCGGAAACCTCTTCGTACCCTTCCAGCGACACATTCCTCATCTGCAATGGACGCCTTCAACAACGAGATCCTTTTTGCCTCTTCTGCACCCTCCGTCTCGACCGAGACCACCCAAGTCCCTACGGACATGGAGAGCAGCGGCAGTGGTGGCCACTCCTACTGCGTCATTGCTTAAATGCACCCCATCACTTGTAGGTCTTGCTCTAGGGTTTTCAAGCTGAATGTCTAGCTCACATCTCGCCTTCATAGATGGATGTGTCAACTGACGGTCGTTGACTTGCCAACGTCATCCACCACACCCGCCCACCCATCCACTCACCGTCACCTCTATTCATCTTCTCCTGCGACACCTTTTCTCGCTTTGCATTTTTGCATACCTTTATTATTTCGTTCTTCACATTGCCGCCGTCTGCCGGCGCGCCACGACCCCATTCCTTCTACGTTTTTAATGACACCGGACTATCTACCTTGTAATTCTATGTATCACTATCACTACGGGCTCCTCTTTAGGTTCGCTTCTTTGAAGGGTCTGGGATAGCTACGAGTCTTCTGGGATCTAATGGGACTTCAAATAGAAGAATCGTTCCTGACTGCTTTGCATTGCGTGATCTAATGATTTATTTGAGTCATTGCGAGCAAGGTGCAGCCTTAGATACCAATTTGTTGTCTATCTGAACGTACATGAAATTCGAAGCATTGTCAGTGATTGTGGTCCAGCAGCCATGCCACAAATATTGCCTGCGCGTACTGCGCGTCTAAGGCGACGCGTTCCTCACGTAATTCACGCGCGCTTGCTCTTCACCTCAGACTTCGACCATCTACATTTCTTGTCTGCCTGCCTTTTGGTTCCCACTAATGGAGAACGCTCCCGAAGCTCCTTCCGCAGAGTCGTCGTCGCGTGGCCGTGGCCGAGGACGGGGCCGTTCACGCGGTGGACTTGGCAAATACCTTCGCGCTCGCGGGCGCGGACGAGGGGGCGGGCGCCCTGCCGAATTTCGCGAGAAGCTAGTGCTGGAGGGCGAACGACCCGAACATCTGGACGAAGAAGAGGCAGAAGAGCTTACGAAAAAGTACTCTAGGAGGCAGCTAGGGTCAAATGCCGATAGGTATGTCGAGCCTGAGCCCGAGCTTGGGTCGGATGGTGTGTAGATTCCATGCCTCTCTGTCGTTTCTCAGTGTGAATATAACTGCTTGGCCAATAGGCGAGGAGATAGTCGAGCCTGAGGTTGACCTATCGCACTTCTTGGAGCGGCAGAAGCAGGAAGATAAACCCGCAGCGGCGCTTGTCTCCCTGCCAGACGAGGATGACGAGGAAGTAGATCATAGCCTTGCACACATATCTGCAAAAGCAAAGTCTCCCGAGCTGCAGTCTCGGAAAGGCAAGGTGCAGCAGATCGAGTGGGATGCTGGATTGGAAGAGATGAGTCGCGAGAAGGCCGTTGCGGAGGCACATTGGGGTGAGTCCACCTCGAATTCATGTGAAATTGTAGTAAAAATATATCGTCGATGCATAGATCTGAAGTCGCGTTTCCGTGCGAAGGCGGCGCAGCAGAAGGGGAGGCCGGTCTCTCGTGGAGCGGCGAGTGCGCGGCAAGATCGGAGGCAGGGTACGTTTTACCCATGTTCAAAGCCTAGGCGACTGCTGATCATGCTATGGTAGCAGAGAAATCGCATACCACCGAAGCACCACCGCTCCGGACGGAACCTGAAAAACCTCTCAGAAATGGAAAAGGACAGATGGAAGACTTCCTCGACGATCTTCTCAGCTAGTCCCCCAGAACATAATATCGTCACCCCGTGAAGTGACTGACATCTTTTGGTTACTGCTGCGACGCACGATGGTTTTTTGCGGCGCTAAAGGAAACGAAGAGCCTTCTGCAAGTCTACACCGGGCAGGCGCTGTAAGCTTGATGGCTTGAACATTTCCGAAATACTACGGTAGCGTCCTCAATAGCGCTGCCAGTACTTCAGACTATGGGGGCGGAGATGGTGACAGGTGTTGTAGAACGAACGAAATGTATTCACAGAGCATCCATTATAGTGCTACAGTAAAGAGAAGTACAGGTTAGATAACACCAGAAGTCGGAAGTATGTGAGCGTAGCAAAAGAAGGACTGCAGTTCGAGGGCCGTGCCTGTAAACTGATAACCTCTGTTTTGAAGGAGCGTGAAGTGGTCATGATGGGGTAGTAGCGATACAGTGGAAGAGATAAAATGATAAGTTAAGAAATATCATGACCGAAGCATGATACCGCATGTTAGTACCTTGAGACTGAGACCAAAAGCTGAACGAGAATATAAACAGTGCTAGACGGCCTCGCCCATCTCGACCTGAGAACTGGAATACACCGTTAATCGAACGGAGCTTGTCCGCGATCGATGCCGGCCTGGAGGCGCGGGTGCGAGCAAAATTATTGGGTAACTGAACGGCCGCTGTGATAGAGGGGTATGCGGTGGTGTAGCGAGATGGGTCTCAGCGACGGACATGAAGCTCAGACGATCAGAGGGCGTAGAAGGCACGGGAGTTGCAGGTAATGGCTTGTTAGGAGTGGGAGGAAGGGAGCTGGTGGATGAGCTGGTTTGCGGGAATGGGGGTAGAGCCTCCTTAGTACTGGGCGAACTAGTGAGAGGGAAGGCGATGACTTTCGGTTCCTCGCTGAAGATCGACAGAGTAGAACCCATTGACGAGAAAGTCTTGTTCGGAAAGCGTGGGGGAATGGCGGCACTGGGAGGTACCTTAGTACAAGATAACGTTGTGTAGAAAACCGAACGTACTTATAAGATGGCAAGGAGCCAGTGGAGTTGAGAGGAGGTTGCATCCTGAAGACGTGGAGGCGAACCCAAGCAAAGCATGCGCAATACTCCCTCATTGCATCTTCTCCAAAAGCGAAGAATGCAGAGAAGATGAAAGCCGAAATAGGGATGGTCCACCAAAGTGCAAAAGTCCAGCGTAGGTCGTCTTTGGGGATCAAGACCGTCGGAAATTGACCGATCTGAGAGAAGCCTACGTGGACATTATCCCAGCTAATCCAAGGCCTCAGGCCACCTCGACAGGTGAACCAGACATTGAGGCTGGACACCACCAACGTCCAAAACATCTCTACGAGAGCCATGACCATAAGGCGGAAATAACGGGCGGTCGTGAGGGCCGAGTTGGATTGTTGGAGATGTCTGGCGAATGACAAACGACGGCGGAAGAAATGTGCGAGCGCCACACCTGTTAAATTTGGTCAGGATAGTGAGAAAACAGAGACTGATAAGACTGACCGCCGAGTATCAGGGTTGCAACCGTGAGCGCGAGAGGTGGAATGAAGACGATAAACAGAGATGCGATGGATACATATACAGTGGGTCGGCAGCCAAAATCCTCAACTATGTCGAATCGGTGCCCTTGAACGATATAGTCTGAGAGGAGTTAACCTTTCAGTAGACTGCAAGCAGAAGGAAAGAACTTACGTAGAATCATATAAAGGATGGGCAATAGCCAGCACATGGAGAGATCGAATATCATCTGACGTGTCTTGCTCGTACGTGTAGTGTGTGCTTGGCGAACCGATGCGATACGTTCAAGGTGAACACAAAGGCAGAAACAAGCCGCTGGTAAGGCAATGTTGCTACCAATCTGTATCTTGGTGACTGCGAGGTGTTAGCTGCAAGTCTGACAACAGAACACAGTAAAACACAAACCAATATCGCACCAGACGGGCACAAGGATGCGAGCATTGCCCGCCCAAATGGACGTGTTGATCCCGTAGATAAAGTTGGAAACAAACAACCAAGCGATGATGGAGAGGGTTGGGACGTTACGGGCTCGCCAGTGCCATGGGATGGGGATGAGGACAGCGACGGCAGCCAAGAAAGCACCGACTGGCAATTCTGCATGCATGGTCGCGATGAAGGGAAGTATAACGAAGGGCCAGCGACCGTGCGCGGCACGTATATATCAAGTGTCCCTCTCACCATTGTTGCTGGCATGCGTGCGCGTGCTCGGACAAAGGGAATGTCGATGCATTGTTCGCTGTTTTAGGAGTCATGCGGAGCCGAATATTTCAGACTCCGAAATTTCGCATTTTCACGCAGTCTAGGCGGGGTGTCTCACCGTCAGCACAGGCGGCGCACAGAGGTCGAGAGACGTGCATACTGAATGAGAGAATATATTTCGCGGGCGGTCAGCCGGGGGCACTCGTCCAGGTCGTCGCAGCCATCGTCGCAACTGTGGAACAGTGACAGCTTGTCCTTCATGATGTCCGTGAGTTTGCCGATAACCCGCGCGACTTCTACAGTACTAGTCTGAGTATAATATGTATTGCAGTACTTGCGTAGTCTATGTGAGTACCTAATTTGCATGGTGGTAAGACCAGGCCTCCTCCGAGCGCAATATTGCTCCGCCTGTCTTATGTCTTTACTTACCCTAGGTCAGAAATCCAATCGAACGCGTGTTCACCGACATTCTGATTCAGATAAATTCGTTGACACGCTTCGCCCGGCGGTTGTGCTATACTTGGGCGGGTCTAGCGATCTAACTGAGTTTGAAATCGATATAACGTCGAACAAACAAGATATAACGTAAAACAAGCAACGGCATCTCGGCACTGGCTTGGGCTTTCGAGCGCTTCTGGCGGCGCGGGAATCTCTTTCCCAAATTAATTAATTAATTCGGTCCCAGCCAATCCCACAGGTATAGCACAACCGCCCGCTTTGACACGCCGCAGACATCCGGGTCACCGGCCGGTCACCGGCCCGCCCCTACTCATTGTTCTCGCGAACAATGACTTTTCCATGCCATTGTTCCATGCTTGAATTTCAATATTTTTGCGTCGTATAAAGGCTCTAACGCCCGCACCTCATGCCATACAGCAACGCACACTAAAAACCCTCCTTGCTCTTCGAGCCTTATTATTCTGCTGTCATGGACATTTTCAGCAATGACTTATCATCCTTTCTCATCGTCGAGCGATCGCTACCTGAAGCCAGCTCAGATGGCATACCTCTGGACGAAGACAGCCAATGGCGTCCAGGTGTCTACTGCGTCGTCGCGTAGTATCCTTCCTTCGATATCTATCCCTCAACGTAAGTCACCGTCCGAGTATTCCGTTTACCGTTTCTAATTCTGACGACGTGTGTCTACTAGCAGCAAGGGCATCCGGGATGCTCTCCCCCCTATCTTATTTTCCTTCCCGTCGACGCCAGTTTTTGATGCTTCCGCATTTTTCGGTGTATATTTATTCCTTTCATCGGGGTCGGTATTTGGGGTTATCCGGGCGTTGGCGACCTCTCGACTGTGCCCTCCACTGTATCGATATGTCATATTCACTAGCACTTTCATGTATCCTAGACCTCGAGTTCCCTGACGTCAATATCACTGATTCCAATCTGCGCGCAAAAGCCACCGGGTCTTGTACTCAGCAGGGGACCAGCGACCAGTGTTCTGATCGAAGTCTTATTGAGCGACCCGTGCATAAGCTCGTATATGACTATATGCGAGGTGTGCACTTGCTAAGCAGTTGCAGACACTTTCACTCGCAAAGAGGCTTCCCGTTGGGCGAGAAAGCGCGCTACCTAAAAAAGCATGCCGCCTCGTCTGCGAAAGCGAAGAAATCTTTATAACGAGCGTCTACGTGATACATATGAGCAGGGACGTCAAGAATTATTACAGTCTCTACGAAAGGATAAATGAATGAAAATGCTAGAGATACAACGAGCTAGTGAAAGCCAGTATAATGTCCATCGTAACCTTCATACCGGTAAGGATACTACTGTATGTGTGTGCCCATGTGAACGCGGAGGTGGTTCGAGGAAACTTGATGAGGAAACTGAGCTGCAAGGAGAAGGGGGTGCCGGAGAGGAATCCGAAAGCTTCGACGAAATCTTCCCCGTTTCAAACGCGGTAAGAGATTCTGCGTGTTTGGACATTGCGGAGGGAGGGGTGACATATATGGGGAAGGAGCCGTGTGAGGCAACAGCCATGCCATCAGCGGCACGCGAGCTGTAGCGGATGTCAGCACACTGAAGGTCGTCGTAGATGATAGAGACATACCGGAAACCGGAGATTACTTTGGCAGACGGCCTATATCCGACACGGGCCGCGATTGCTAAGAACGCCAAGCGATAGTGTTTGCGCGCCTCCGATGCGAAGCCGAAGAATGCGAAGAACACGAAGGCGCAGAGGGGATTGGACCAACGACTAAACTCCAAAGATATCACCAATTCGTGGTTCATCTGCCAGATGACAGCGGGAATTTGTTCAACGCGAGAAAAGGCAAAGTGTGCATCGGCGAAACCCCTCCAAGGTTCGACAGGTTCGGTTGTCGCGTTAAGATAGATGACGAATATAGCCAGCGGAGTCGTGCACAACATTTCCGTAGTCGCCAGCGCCATTAAACGAATATAACGGCTGGCGGTAAGAGAATTATTTGAAGTGAGAAACTCGCTCAGTTGCGCTCGTCGCTTGTTAAAAGCCCACAAAGTCAGAGCTGGGCGTGCATGTCAGTATACATCGAATTCACAAGTAGAAGAGAGCAGCATACCAGCATAGATAAACGAGCCAAGTCCCAGCAAAACAGGCCACATATACGCGAGGAAGAAAGTTGAGAGCGAATTGTAGACAGCGGGATAACAGCCAATATCCTCGATGATGTCAAATCTATGACCCTGTACGACGTAGGCTATGCAATAATCAGGAAAAATTGTACGATAAAGCGTATAAGGCGACTTACTTAAGGATAGGGTTATGATAGGCAGCAAGATGCAGAATGCGCTGTCGATAAGGATATCCCGCATTTTCTGAATGACTGACGTCAACAACCAAAGCTTGAGGGGTCGTATAGCCGAAGCAACCCACCTCGGCCCGAGAAACGGAAACGACTTGCATATGCGAGATGTTGTACAGACGACGATTGATGCAGAATGAAGCAGCAGGTATGCCGACCGAAGCACCCATCAATATGCGAATGGCTGCAATTCTCGTTAGGCGACGGATTAACAAAAACAATCGTCCAAGAGACTCACAGATATCACACCAGATAGGTGCATGGTTCAATGCATTGCCGTGCCAAACGACAGAGTTGATGAAGGCGTTCAAGCAGCCGAGCGCTGTCCAAGCCATGAAAAAGCAAGTGCCAGAATTCCATGCTTCAAGATGCCATGGAAGCGGAACGATAACCGCGATGAAGCCAAGAAAAGAAAAGACGGAGAACAATGGATAAGGGTCAGACATGGTCGGCGGGGAGATGGTGTGGCTTGGGTAGACGTCCGGCGGGGATGGTGAGTATCGCACGTCTAGAAGGATCATGCATCCTTAAGATGGTCTTCATGGCGGACGGACAAAGACAAAGCGCTCGCGGGTGATACAAGTGAGCACAATGCTGAGTTTGTAATTCGTCTTGATGGCGGTCAATCTCCGTGTCCTCAACAATGGCATGGCGTGGGAACATTTCACACTCATTGTTCTTCCACCGGCGCAGTCTTAGGTCTATGCCGGCCAAATAGATGTTCTACAAGGAAGCATAATGAGTCATTGTCCGCTCTAAAGCGTCCAGTTACCCCGCAGCTTAAAGTGATAGCCTTTGCATCTCGAGCAGGCCATTTTGTATCCCACTTTACGCTTTCATCTGACCAGCACATTCTCTGGCACCATCCGCCGCGTTCTAATCACAATCATGGATACGTTCGAAAGCTTCCCGAGCGTGTTCGACATACACGACCCTGGAGAGCCTGCTCTCCATCTATCGCCCTCATCTTCCTCATCTTCAACACCACCCGTCGACGCAGAGCATGCAGGCGATAACATTGCACATTGCTTGTGCATTGTCGCTTGACTTCATTTTGATTGGTGTGTGCGCACAGTTCTAGTTATAATCCTTATTATTGATAGCAGACCAGATATCTAACAAGTCCTTATGGATGTTATTTGTCCCCCAAAATCGCCGCGCATCTTCTCGCTCGACACCTTCCGTATTTCTCAATAACCTTATTACTATATCAACATGGCCTGTTTGGATGTAGCTTACTCTAGTTTTCGGATATTAACAGTGATGGAATTTCTCAGAGATGCTCTGTCTGGTACACGAGCAGATGATCACGCATTCGTCTACCATCTTTTCCGTAATTCTTCGCAATCACATGCATACCTTCCTTCCGAGACGGAAATGATGTAGTTCTTCTGATACACGACAATCCAGAACTGTACCATTAGTATTCCATATGAGACAGGCTGAGACCGGCTGAGACAAGGGGCGGCAGGGATAAAATTTACGGACACAACGCTACATTTTTCGAGAAATTTCCCAAATGCCCTGACCACCTCTCCACCCCCTAAAATAAAATTTCTCCCATGTCTAAATGAAGGCCTACCACCCCCCCACCTTCCATTTTTTCGCTTACTGTGGCACATGTACCATCGGAATCTCCGAGGGCTTGAGTGAAAATATCCCGTTTCCCAAGCCGCTGCGTGCTCGGGGCTGCTCGCGTTTGTCTCCGCTTCAGGTAGAAGTCTCGGCGATGATGTCGCCCGGGTCAAGAGACCCGTCGCTTTGAAAGAGCGATTCTTCAAGAGCACTTGGTCTTTGGTAGCCCAAGCTTCGCCAACGCAACATCTGTGAGCATGATATCCTCGTAGGAAGTGATACTGATATGCCGAAAATTCACAATGAATTGCTCCTGGAGCATTGCCCTCGGGAGTCCTGTCTGCACTGTATTCGCAGCTTCGGACATGACTATGGACCCAGCGGCCTGGGACCATCCCGACCCCGACCTATCTCTGGCTCACACTGGCCACCTGCTCACACCTGCCCCCCACCCCACCCCACCAATAGACCCTCGCGAGCGGTCTGAAGGGGGTATAGACAAAATTTAAATTTATAGCCAATTGACAAGACCTCCCACCCCACCCCCACCAGCGCTGTGTTAGGAAAAGTTTTTTCCGCCGCCCCTTGACAAGAGGTGGCGATTGATGTCATATGCAATGCATAAGTAGTACTTGACGAGGGCATATATGGTGCGACATGTTCTCGAGACCCAGATTATTGTACCTGGGGAAGAGAATGCGAAGACTGTGTCGAGTATGATATGGTTTGAGATGATGTTCCAGGCGGAGGACATGGCGAAGGCGGCCTTGCCAATGATAAGGAAAGAAAAGGTGTACTAGTAGCACGCAAAAACACTGCCAGGCATCTTAAAGGTCCTGTGGCTTGACATGGGTGTGAACGATTAACTGCCCGAGTGTACTACTAATGATGAGAGTCTTAACATGGCAAGGGCTCAACCTGTCAATGGACTAGCCGACAATATTTTCAAATTTTAGTTTGTTAACGGGGATGATATCGATAAACGCTTGTCATACAAGTAGCATGGGTAACAGTTAAAATTTCCAACATGCTTCGACCACTCGACTTTGATCAGTCTTTCAAGTTGGTCCCACCTGCAGCCGAAGATATTTGATCTTCGATCAGTAGGTCACATAGGCTGCTCGGGCACCCGGCAGACAATATGGTTGTATAGTGCATGATCTCAGCACCCATCGCCCGTAGGCGCACGAGTCTTTGGTCTCCGAACCATATCTACCTACATGGCAGCAGAGGCAAAGTATGATTAACACAGAATGGCAGAACATACCGCTATCTTCATCATCAAACACATGATTATCATAATTTCTTGGTGAAACTCACGCAGAACCTGTGATCAGGCACAATTTATGATATTCACATATCCTCAACTCATGTTTTGCAGCAAATCGTGACAATGAGCTAAGAGCGGTGTCCAACGGTGATCCCCGGGCATATTGCCGGTCTTCCGAATGCTTCTCATCATGTTTTGGTGACGGGACACAGAAGTGACACAGATCAGTGATGACGCCTTGCCAGAATTTCTCTACAGTGCTTTGCATATTAAACTGCAGGTTGCATCATTCTGCGCGTTGTTTGTTATGGCCAAACACTACCCTAAAGGGGACTCGGGGGCACTCTGATTGGCTGGTATGCACGTCAGACTACCCTTTCGGGTAATATTTGGCTACTACAAACAAAGCGTAGAAACACGTGACCTGC
>SEOQ01000489.1:0-20866 GCA_004679275.1 Dentipellis fragilis
CCTCAGATTGTATGTAGTGTTTCCATTACACTGGTATGTTATGCTCATCCCCTTTTGATGCCCTATTACTTATCATATGTGTCTCAGATTACTTTCTATCTGTTGGAGATATAATTGTTGTTCTCTTATGCTTGGTAGTTGTAGTACAGTGGATGTTATGATGCTGTGTGCTAGTGTTAGATCTAATAAAATTGATTTTCATGAACTCATTGTCTGCATCTAAGCCAATGGAAGTATCTTGAATATCACAGCTAAGTAAGATATATAGTTGTTGGGGTTGCTGTATTGTATACATAGGATACATATACTGTAGAACTTAGAGAACACTCATAGCAACCATAGTAGAGGACATTGTTTTATAGCCATGTACATATTTCCATAGCAGCCATAGCAATGTGCCTATTTCCATAGCAGCCATAGCAATGTACCTTATTCCATAGCACTCCATAGCACTATCATAGTTGTGGGTGGTGGTTCTATAGCCTATCAACAAATCTACATTGCTATGGTTCTTTATAGGCTATAGTACCTATAATGTCCTATATACCTATGTATGTTTTTTCTGATGTTGGCCTCGAGGATCGCATCGATCGAGTTCGACGTGAGGATCACGTCATCGACATAAAGCAGGATGATCACGAAGACATCACCCTTGGTGACCTTGAAGACGGAGTGGTCGGCATAGCAACGTGCATAGCCAACCTTCTCGAATTCGCGCTGAATCCTCTTGTACCAGATGCGACCAGACTGGTGCAGGCCGTAAAGCGCCCGCATAAGCTGCCATACCTTCCCGTCAGGTTCCTCAAAGCCCGGGGGAGGTTCGAGGTAAATCTCCTCATCCAGTTCACCATTGAGATTTGACATCCATCTGGTGCAGCTCGAGGTCCATGGATGCGGCGAGTGCGAGTACGACGCGCAGCGATGTGTACTTCATGACGGGCACGAAGGTCTCGTCGTAATCAATACCCTGGATCTGGGTGAAGCCCTTCGTGACAACGTGCGAGCGCAGCCGGTCAACACTCTCGCCGTCCGGTGTTGGCTTCTCCTTGCACACCCACTTGCTCTGGATGACCTTCCGGTCTCCTGGACGGTCGACAACCTTGAAGATGCCACGCCGGCAGAGGATATCAATTTCCTCCTGGAACAACGCATTCCAGTATGGTGCCTCGGGACAAGACATCACCTCGGTGTAGGTGCGTGGGTCTCCACGGCATGGCAGGCATGCGGAGTACGCTGACTGATCTTCGCCCGCTGGCTTGGGCATGGTCTTCGGCTCATAGGCATTGACCTTGTAGCACGGGTCATCATCCAGAACAGGCAGCTTGGCCTTGCGTGAAGAGCGGCACAGTTGCAGGGCAGCTGGTGCTTCAGGGGCTTCCGGTACGGCTGGATCCTCAGCGGGAGCTGGCGCATCCACTTCGGTAGGTGCCTCATCACCTGGACCGTCTTCCGCTGATGTGTCCTTGCCCCCTTCAGATGTGTCGGAGGACCCAGGGGGGTTTCCCACCCCAGCCCCGGAGTCCCCACTTGGGGGTGCTGAGTCATCGTCATCGTCATCGTCGCTCCAGTAGGCATCATGCTCGGCCCTGTCATCATCATCCGCATCCTCGGTGTCATTATCATCTTCGGTGTCGATATGGATCCGCTCTCGTGGGCCCATGTTTTCGTCAAAGACGACATCACGAGATTCGATGATGCGTCCGGATGGGCGATGGACGAGCTGGTAAGCCTTGCAGTTCTGAGCGTAGCCGATGAAGGTGCATTCGAGGGACTTCACGTCGAGCTTGCGGCGGCGGCTCTTCGGGATGTGGACGTGCACGGTGCACCTGAATGTGCGGACAAGTGCGACGTTAGGCTTGTTGCCTGACCAGACTTTGTACGGCATGACGTCGCCTTTGAGCGAGTGGGTCGGTACGACATTGTGGATGTACGTCGCATACTCGACGGCATCGAACCAGAAAGTGTTCGGGAGGCCGGCATCAGTGAGCATGGAGCATCCCATCTCCATGACGGTGCAGTTGAACCGCTCCGAAATGCCATTGAGTTTAGGCGTCTCGGCCGTCGTCATCTCGTGCTGGATGCCACGACCCCGGAGGAAGGTGTGCATTTTCTCGGAATCATATTTGCCCCCTCCATCCATGTGCAAGACATGAACAGGTTTGCCGGATTTGAGTTCGACGCGGGCGATGAACTCCTTGAGCCGTGGAAGGACATCGCTTTTCGCACGCATGCCATCGATGGCGGTGCGGCGTGAGTGGTTGTCAATCCAGGATACAAAGTACTTGTAGCCCTGGCATGACTGTGTCTGCATCGGCCCGCAAACGTCAGAATAGACGTGCCCAAGAATGACAACTGCGCACATCTCGGTCTCTTTGGGAATGTCCTCACGGGTCTGTTTTCCCTTGAGACAAGGTACGCATACCTCGACCGCCTTCTTCATCTTGTCCCCAACAATCTTCATGCCTTTGACCATGCCTTTCTTGACCATGCATAGGATGGAGTCCATGCTGATGTGGCCAAGGCGACGGTGCCACGTTTTTGGTGTCCGCGGATGCAACTTTCGTGCATGCGGCGAAGACGCTCTCGCTGACTGGAGTAGAAGGTGCGGACAGCGAGGTGGCGATGTAGGCGGTCTCCGGAGCATCAGTCGAAGCATCGAGGATGTAGAGGTTGTCCTCGAGATGGCCTTCACAGGTGAGGATCCCGGCTTGGTCGAAAATCTGGCATGAGCTCTCCAAGAACTGAACGCGGGCTCTGCGTTTAGTGAGGTGGGAGACAGAGATGAGGTTGCCATGGAGATCCGGGACATAGAGTGCATCTTGAAGGATGACTTTGTGAGTCTCGCTGGCAGCGCACATGAAAATGGGAATCCGGCCAACGCCCAAAGCGTTGATGCTCGAGTTGTCACCAAGCCACAGGGCAAGTGGTTCGTCGAACTCATGGTAAGTTGAGAACCATTCGCACACACTGGACATGATGCGTGAGGCACCGGAGTCGACTAACCACTTCCGCAGTAGGTCGTCACGTTGCGAGAGCCGCTCCACGACTTCGAAGAGACGTATAGTCGTCTCCGGGTCCGGAGGTGGTTCGTGTACCATAGCGAGTTTCGCGACAGCATCACCGGAGGGCTTGTAGTCAGATGGGGCCTTGCCGGCCTTCTCCTTCTCCTTCTCCTTTCACTTTCGGCACTCATCCTGAGTGTGTCCCTTCGCTTTACAGAATTTGCAGAATTTCTTCTGCTTATCCTTCCCGTTAGGCTTCCCGCTGGTCCCGAAGGACTTTGCACTAGGGACATGGTTCCCTATATCCTGTGAATATAGTGTGAATTTATTGAAGAATTATTTTAATTTTTATCAACCTATATCCGAGGGATATATGGTGATATAATTTGTTACGAATCGCTAAGGGGTTATCTTTTTCTCTTCACGTCCGAGTCCGTTGGCGAGGGTCACCCCGGTGAGCAACGTCCTGAACAGGCTGTTCGACATCTGTCTTAAACACTCGTTCCTTATGTCGCAGATAAGATCTGTGACCAGGTCTCCGACGCTATCGTGAGTNTTCTCGAGCGGCGTAGGAATATGGGACAGCAGACTGAGCATTTTCTGCGCNTTTGCTCCGCAGCTCGATGCCTGCCTCGAACAGGATCCCTTCTCCAAGGTCGCCTGCGAGACCGCCTCCAAGACCGGCATGATCATGGTCTTCGGCGAGATCTCCACCAAGGCGAACGTCGACTACCAGAAGGTCATCCGTAACACCATCAAGGACATCGGCTACGACGACTCGTCCAAGGGCTTCGACTACAAGACCTGCAACATCCTCGTCGCCATCGAGCAGCAGTCGCCCGATATCGCGCAGGGTCTCGACCACGGCTCCCTCGAGGACCACGGTGCCGGTGACCAGGGCATCATGTTCGGCTATGCGACGGACGAGACGGAGGAGCTGATGCCCCTCACCATCATGCTTGCGCACAAGCTCAACGCCGCGATGGCTGTTGCGCGCAGGACTGGCGTCCTCCCCTGGCTGCGCCCCGACTCGAAGACGCAGGTCACCATCGAGTACAAGAAGGACGACGGTGCTACCATTCCTCTCCGTGTTGACACCATTGTCATTTCTACGCAGCACGCTGAGGAGATCTCGACTGAGGAGCTCCGCAAGGAGATCCTGGAAAAGATCATCAAGAAGGTCATCCCCGTGAACCTCCTTGATGACAGGACCGTCTACCACGTAAGTTGCCTTTTTCACACATATGAGGGTGATTGCGTGCCCAGCGTGTCGTTCTCGGACTTTAGATTCAGCCCTCTGGCCGCTTCGTTATCGGTGGACCCCAGGGTGATGCTGGTCTCACCGGCCGCAAGATCATCGTCGACACGTACGGAGGTTGGGGTGCGCACGGTGGAGGTGCCTTCTCTGGCAAGGACTTCTCCAAGGTCGACCGCTCTGCTGCGTACACTGCGCGCTGGATTGGTCAGTGCCTGTTTCTATTCTGATGTCGAACCTTATCTCATCCCAAATGCAGCCAAGTCCCTCGTGCACGCTGGTCTTGCACGCCGCATTCTCGTGCAGCTCTCGTACGCCATCGGTGTCGCTGAGCCGCTGTCGATCTACGTCGACACGTACGGCACCAGCAAGAAGACCGACGAGGAGCTCGTCGAGATCATCCGCAAGAACTGGGACTTGCGGCCTGGTGTCATCGGTATGTTCACGTGTGTGCCCTGACGGAAGTCTATTTCTGATTGCAGCATATTACATTAGTCAAGCAGCTCGACCTGCAAAAGCCCATCTACCGCAAGACTGCGTCTTACGGCCACTTTGGTATGTCCATTCCCCGTTCTCGTCTTATGACCGTGTGCTAATATATCATGGCAGGCAACCCTGCGTACAACTGGGAGAAGCCCAAGCAGCTCAATCTCTAGATGGTATCCTCGGTTCTCAGCTGTTGTCGTTCAACACTCTTTGCCTCAACTGCACGCATTGGAAGTTCATCCTTCCACATTATTTTTATTACCTTCTGCATCACGTTCGCACACCACCACTAGTACCTAGCAACCACCTAGAGCTGGTTTCTACCAACCCTCTCACCTACACGCACGCACACGCACGCACACGCACACACCTCGCACTTGCTGATTCCCCGTTACCACTAAAGTTCGGATTAGTCGCTGTCGCTGCTCGCACCTTCCTGTATAGTCGTACCGCAGCCCTCGGAATAAAGACGCGCTCAACCGCGTTGTATTCTGTGTACTTTTGTGGGCGCGAAATTGAAAATGAGCTGCATATGTTGTGGGGAGAGATTACACGCGAAGATATACCGTGCCGTGCGCAGCTTGCCGGCGGTCCGGCGATCTCCGTTATCTGCTGCCTGTTGAGGCAGGTGCGGGGCCGTGATTGGGTGGAGATCGGAGGACGCGATGAGATGACGGAGCCGTTCCGGGCAGCGCTAAGAAAATAATTTCGGCTTTGAGCCCGACTGAAATGTCTTTCAATAACAAAAGGCCGTGGCTCTACGCACGTTTGTCTCCGTAGAACCACCGTTAGACTTCAAGCCCCTGCATTCCCGAAACCCGCCGTCCTCGCAGGTGTTCCATCCATAGACCATTTATTCTTATAGCAACTCATTTATCTGCACACGAGTACAAGTGAGTCGCCGCGATCCGCATGCTCCGCCTTCTCCCCAGACTGACCGCTTCCGTGCCTCGCAGTGTGTGGCGTTTGTGGACTGCTGCTGTACGACGCCAGCGCCGATGCGGCGCCCGAGATCTGCGAGGGCCTGTCGCTGCTGCAGCACCGCGGCCAGGATGCGTGCGGGATTGTGACCTGCGGGCCCAAGGGCCGTTTTTACCAGTGCAAAGCAAACGGGATGGTCCGCGATGTGTTTGATGCCAATGCGGTCTCGCGCTTGGTCGGCTCGATGGGTGTCGGACATGGTGCGTGTGCAGCGTTGTGAGTTTGGTGCGATGTATTGACTAGATGGTCGACAGTCCGGTACCCGACGGCGGGCAGCTCGAACCATGCGGAGGCACAGCCGTTCTACGTCAACTCTCCGTATGGCATCGTGTTCGCCCATGTGCGTAGCACTCCTTCCAAACGCACGCTGATGCTGATTCGCATCCGCACATGCAGAACGGAAACCTGATCAACACGGCGCCGCTGCTGCACTTCATGGACGCCGAGGCGCACCGGCATATCAACACGTCGTCCGACTCGGAGCTGCTGCTGAACATCTTCGCGGACAACCTGCAGAAGACGGGCAAGTTCCGCATCAACGAGGAGGACATCTTCGCCGCGATCGAGGGCGTCATGGCCCAGTGCAAGGGCGCGTACGCGTGCACGGCCATGCTCGCCGGCTTCGGCATCATCGCGTTCAGGGACCCGAATGGCATCCGCCCGCTTGGCATGGCGTCGAGGAAGTCAGGCGCAGGCAAGGATTGGCTGTTTGCGAGTGAGAGCGTCGTCGCGGATGCGAGCGGCTTCGGGGATTGGCAGGATGTCAAGCCTGGTACGGCCGGTTTTTCGCTGGCTCGTGTGAGGATTTGAGACTGACTGGCTTTTCAGGCGAGGCGGTCATCATCACCCGGACGTCGGTGTCCCGGCGCCAGGTATCTGCCCCGGCCACCTTCGCGCCCGACATCTTTGAATACGTCTACTTTGCAAGGCCCGACTCCGTCCTCGATGGTATCAGCGTGTACCGGAGCCGCATGGCGATGGGAGACGCGCTCGCGGAGGAGGTAAAGCGGATCCTCGCGGAGCAGAACCTATCTGTCGACGTCGTGATTCCGGTGCCTGACACGTCTCGCGTTGCGGCGCTCAATCTGGCGCAGAAGCTGAACTTGCCGTACCGTGAAGGCTTTATTAAGAATCGTTATGTTGGTCGGACATTTATCATGCCTGGCCAGCAGATGAGGTGGGTTTGCCGGCTACTGGTGGGCGATCGATGCTGAGACTGTGTTTACAGGAAAAAGAATGTCAGGCGCAAGCTTAACGCCATGGCGCTAGAGTTTGCGAACAAAAANGTACTTCTAGTCGACGGTATGTATCGCGCAGTTACTGAATGATCCCAGACTCTGAATCCGATTTTGCAGACTCAATCGTACGTGGTACGACATCAAAAGAGATCATCCAGATGGCGAAGGATGTCGGTGCAAAAAAGGTCATCGTCGCGAGCTGTGCTCCTCCCATCCGGTGAGTCCGCCGCTCAATTGCGGGCCGGCAACTGCTTACGATCTGTTCAGTTTCCCCAATGTCTACGGCATCGACATGCCCTCGCGGAAGGAGCTTGTCGCACACAACAAGACGACCGCCCAGGTCGCAGAAGCCATCGGCGCTGATCTCGTGATCTTCCAGACGATGGAAGACCTCATCTCGTCCGTGCGCCAGCTGAACCCGTCGATCAAGGCCTTCGACTGCTCCGTCTTCACGGGCGAGTATGTCACGGGCGGCGTCGACAGCCAGTACCTGGACCACCTAGAGCAGCTGCGGGCGGACAACGTGAAGGGTAAGGTCCAGACGGGCAGCATGGGCGCTTTGGAGGGCAAGGGCGGCGGCGCAGCGCGGGAGCCGAATGGCCTGCACGCGCAGGTCGCTGGTAATGGGGGGCCCACGAATGGTGCTCATGATACCATAGGGTTGCATAATACGTGGAAGAGCAGTTGACCGCACGACATGTGTCATTAGAGCTGATCTCAGTGATTTTGAGTGTACACTACGAGTACCACCCTAGTGTCGGGGACGGGCGCGTACGATGTCAGTGCTGAACGCGTCACGTGCGGCCGTCGCGTCGCGTTCGACTTCGTGCTCTCGCGGNTTTGTTGCTTGTCTTTTCTTTTATCCTCTTCTACTTCGTCTCCGCACGCGTTGACCGCCCTGCCCTGGGCCCATTTGCAGCCCTGTTCCCTATGATCTTTCCTTGCTCGCGGTCGCTCTTTTTGCTTGGTCTCTTCGCTGGGTCTCTCGCTCGGGAGTCGGCATGGAACGGCCACACGCCGGCTGGTTCGCGCACGCCGACTGCGTTTACACCGTACTACGTTGCTCCAGGCGCGAAGAGCTACGACTCGTCTTCGCCGTTCGTGCACTACTCTGGGAAATGGACGGACTCGTACTCCAGCAGCTACGTCGGCAACTCGCTCAAGTCGACCACCTGCGCGAAGGCTTCCGTCTCGTTCACGTTTACCGGCACCGGCATCGAGTGGTTTGGCAACACGGACAAGCGGCACGGCATCGCGCATGTCTTCGTGGACGGCCACTTCGTTGACAAGGTCGATGTATATGGCAGCGTCGCGCGCAAGCAGCAGCGCATCTTCTGGAACTTTGGGTTGCCGTACGGGAAGCACACGATCAAGATCGTGAACTCTGGCGACAGGAATCGGCGCGCGACTGGGACTGTGCTGGATCTGGATGCGTTCGTCGTGACCAAGGGCTCGGAACCCACAGTCTACCCACTGGACCATGGCAGGCCAAAATCTGTGAATACTATCCCGTCGTCTCGGCCGATGGGCCAGAACCTGGTTGAGTCTGTCCCGACGCAGAACGTGCCGCAGTGGACTCTGAGCCAGCAGGGCACCACGGGCGTGCACGCCATGCAGCTCGCGATCATCTCGCCCTCGCACGCGCTCATCATGGACAAGGTCGAGCACAACCCGTTGACGATCGACGGCCACCCCGCATGGGGCGCGCTCTACAACCTCAACACGCACGCTGTGAAGCCGCTGCACGTGCAGTCGAACTCGTTCTGCGCGGGCGGCACGTTTCTGGGGAACGGCACCATGATCAATGTCGGCGGGAACCCGGTCGTCCAGGACAACACTGCCGCGGCGGACTTTGGCGACGTCGATGGTCTGCAGGCGGTGCGCATTCTGGAGCCATGCGACGCTGAGGATGTGGATGGCTGCGACATCTATGAGAATCACGACCGCATACGGATAGCGAGCCCCCGTTGGTACAATACCGTGCTCAGAATCTCGGACGGCAGCGCGATGATCATTGGTGGCGCAAAAAAGGGCGGGTGGATGAACAACGATACGACGAACAATCCCACCATCGAGTACTTCCCGCCGAAAAACATCGCCGGGTCTAACGGGATGGCCATCGACTCCCCGTTCCTGAAGGACACGCTCAACTCGAACTTGTTCCCGATTGCGTTCTCCCTCCCGGATGGCAAGGTGTTCGTCGCAGCGAACCGCGATGCGATGATCTACGACTGGCAGTCCAACACCGAGCGCAGGCTCCCACAGATCCCGAACGGCGTCCGGGTCACATACCCCATGACGGGCACGGCACTCCTCCTGCCGCTCTCGCCGGACAACAACTACACCCCCGAAATCATGCTCTGCGGCGGCTCTTCTGTGGACGACACGAAACCCAGCTGGGAAATT
The DNA here is from genome assembly GCA_004679275.1 of Dentipellis fragilis. Classification (NCBI taxonomy): domain Eukaryota; kingdom Fungi; phylum Basidiomycota; class Agaricomycetes; order Russulales; family Hericiaceae; genus Dentipellis; species Dentipellis fragilis. The sequence goes on from SEOQ01000489.1 coordinate 9,369, forward strand.
TCCTCGCAGGATGCGGCCTCGTCGCATTGTTCCCGCATGGTTCTCAACGACGACGGGATCAACGCCGGCTGGCAGGTCGAGCAGATGCCCGAGGCGCGCATCATGCCTGACGCCGTCCTCCTCCCCACCGGCGACATCGTCGTCATCAACGGCGGGAGCACGGGTATCTCGGGCTACGGCAACGTGAGGGATCAGGTCGGCGCCTCGAATGCGGACAACCCTGTCTTCGCGCCCGTGCTCTATAGTCCCGCACAGCCCGACGGCAGCGATGGTCGCGGACAGGCATGGACAACGCGCAGAGCAGCATCCCGCGGCTGTATCACTCGGTGGCGACGCTCACGCCGAATGGGGACGTCATGATCGCGGGGAGCAATCCGAACTTGGACCGGAGCGAGGTGAAGTATGGGACGGAATACCGCGTCGAGTGGCTCAAGCCGCCGTACATGGGTGCGGAGCGGCCCGTCATCTCGAATGCGCCGGCTAAGATGGACTTTGGGGAGAGCATCCAGCTGCAGGTCAAGCTGCCCGCGTCTGCGTCGCAGGGCAACATCAAAGGTGGGTTTTGACCTTCGCATTTGCGTTGGGCGGCGATGGTCTGACTTGGAGATTCGCTTTGCAGTCAGCTTGATGGACCTCGGCTACGTCACACATGCGGTTCACGCCAATAGCCGGCTCGTATACCTGGTGGCTTCGCTTTCGGACGACAAGCAGACGCTCACGGTGACAGGTCCACCGAGCGGAAATGTATACCCGCCAGGCCCGGGGTGGATATACATCGTCGCTGATGGTGTGCCCAGCGTTGGTGTGAAGATTCTGGTTGGAAACGGCCAAAGCCCGCCCGTCGACGATGGTGCCCTCGAAAAGTGGGTTCGATTTTTACTTGAGTATTACTGGGCGCAGAGACTAATGGTCGTTCTTTACAGCTTGCTCAAGAACTCGGACGTGGACCAGTACGAGGAATCGAAAGGCAAGAAAGAAGACGACGGCTCCGAGTGATCGAGCATACAGCCCCAACCGTGCACCCTGTTGACTTCTTGCTGACAACCACGCTAAGTATATGCGTGGACATCTCTATCGATGCACTCGCTCGTTCTGCATACATGATCTACTATCTATCGCACGCAGGAACCCCATCCTAACCTATCGATATAGACTTACACTTTTTTTCTCACTACTGTATCATCGCTATACGATTGCGTGCTGTTCTCTGTCACTTTCGGATTTGTATGTATATGCATATACCATGGTTTTACACAGACAAATATTAAATCATCGATTGGTCCCTCTATCTAAATCAGTAGATAGTCAATCGCGGTCAAAGGGAGGGTGTAGAGCGATTGACGAGTAACGCGTAACATGTGCCAGTGAGATCCAGTACAACAAACAACAGAAATCAATACAGGATCAGGACGGAGTGGATTACATGGCCCTTTGCCGCATGCGGCTGCTGACGGTGCGCAGGCCAGCGTAGACTTTGCCGGGGGGAGACCCGAGGATGAGCGAGACGATTGCGTCGCGCGCGATCTTGATGTTTTGGAAGGAGCCGAGGATGTGGATTTTTCTGGCCGGACGTCAGTATGGTCGATAATGAGGAGAACGTTGTATGCTTGTATACTTACGTGTCGGCGAGGATGATGCGGGTGCGGCTGGCGTTTTCGATGGTGAATTTTGTCTTTCCGTCTTGGCCGGCGATGCGACCTGCAGCGCGTCGAGGCGAAAGTGAGTATATGGGGCCATGGATTATGGGTGGGGTAGGGGAATGCACGTACCGATTGCGCGTGAAAGATGGTCGCCGTGGAGTGTCTTGACGTCTTTAATTTCGAAAGAGTCGAGGTAGAGGTCGTCTAATCGGAGGAGGGCGATGGCATCCTGCATGTCGGTCGTTTGTCATTACATGCGAGTGAAGGGAAGATGGTATGATTACGCACATTAACATCAAACCCGAGCGCGTACGCCTTGCAGAAATCGGCACCCTTCTGGAGTGCACCGACTTCCTTGACGTGTTTTGAAGTCTTCAATTGAAAGCATTTGAGCATATAGGCGACGCAGATGGGCTGGGGTACTTACTCGGATCTCGATGCATTTTCGCTGCACGTTCATCCGCACCTGCAGCCCCAGCATCTCCGTCAACGGCCCGAATATGTTGACCCAGTCCTTCTTGAGCGGCGTCATGCGGTGCGGGGGGATGGGTATACGTCGGGTCTCCGACTTCTGTGCAGAATTTATCGCAGAGGCTGGGGCGGGTGCGAAGGATGGTGCGGCAGTTTGGGGCGGCTGCGCGCCCTCGTCGGCCTCAATCATGAGCTCATCGTCATCTGAATCGGCCGCCTTCTGCGCCGACGGCTCCCCCTGCTCGCCATCCGAGTGCATGTCTTCATCGCGATCCTCTGTCGTCCGTGCGACCTTCTTTTTCGACATCTTGCGGCGGTTCTTTTTCACGGGCGCAGAGGCCGAAGTGCTAGGTTCCGTGTGTGCAACGACCATGTTGATAGTCTTTTGTGAAGAGGAAGGGTAAGGATATGAAGGAGATAGACGAAAGTGAAGAGGACTTGACAAAATGAAAGGATCGAAAATTCCGAGATCAGGCGCCCGTGTCCTGCAGACGGCTGTTCGGCAAGTCCCGCTTTGCTACACCTGTTACGTGATGCCGGCGCTTGTTCCTCCATTCTGCTCGTCTGCATAAAACCGTGACATTGGGGGAGCATTCCCTGCAAGTTTATCTCATTTCCTGCTCGCCCGCCTGCCTCCGTACCCAAATTTCTTGAATAATGTCGGGCTCAAAGACTAGAACAACGCAGGATCTGAGCTCGGGCAGGGTGGAAGGTACTTCTGTCTCATGCTGGGCCACAGCTCCACGTCTGACTTTCGCAAAGCTTTGGAGGCACTTCTGCAGTCGGTATCGCCTGAGAGTAGCATCAGCGCTGGAACTGGCGGAAAAGTGACCGGCGAGCAAGTCCAACGCCTCTCGGACAAGCTGGGCGAGCTTCTCGGAGACGCAGAAGGTCCGGCTGGGGTCACGGAGCGGCGCAACGAGCGGGGTGAGGTGCGCTTTTATTCCGATCCAATCTTCAATGGGCGCTGATTCGTCGGGTAGCTCATTAATGAGGAGGGTCTGCCCATCGTCGATATCAACGAATCCATGGCTGGCGCGGAAATACCGCCTATATCAGACATCCCGGTGCTCGAAGAGCCTCCGCTAATTCCTATCCGCTCCTCGCAAGACAAGGCGCGACGTCGTACCGAAATGGAGCGTGTTCTGGATCTCCTGGAGGAAGAGGAAGCGAAGGAGCAAGAAAGGAACGAACAACTTGAGCAGCAGAGGATGCGGGAGGAGTACGAGAAGCGAAAGGACAACGCGAGGAAAGAGCTGGAGAGGCTGAAGTCGGCGAAGGATATGCAAAAGAAGATGGGCAAAGCACTCTTGAAGAATCTCACAGACGCTCGGGAAAGAGAAGAAAAAGCAAAAGAGGATCAGCTCCGGCAGGACCTTGAGATGGAGGCGGAGAAGAAGAGTAAAAAGCCGAAGAAAAAGGTATCTTTCGCACAGTTACCAACAGGGAACGAGGGCGAGTCCTCGAAGACCCCACTTTCCGGGCCTTCAAGCAAAGTTGGTGCAAAGGCGGAATGGGGAGACGTTGTCCCCGCCAAGCTGCGCGCACCAGAGAATAGGCCTACTATGAAGATCGAGGTCGTCGAACGCTTCCCGAGCAAGCCAAAATCCAAGGCGATCATGTCACCGCCACCGCCAGACAGGGACTCAGATGATGAGTCCGTCCCTGGCTCGCCTGTTCCTGCGGACTCTGATGAAGGCGACATTATCATGTCTGATCATGGTTCATTCGACTCGGAAGAAGAGGATGAGCCTGAGTCCCCAGATGATCCGGTCATCGATGAAGAATTCGACTTTGACACGACGAGACATCATCGCGAGATCGCTCTGGAGTACTTCAAAAAACGGGACAGTATTGGGATTGACGCTGCCCGCGCCATGTCTGCCCACTCACATGAGCCGATGGATGAGTGGGATCAACCAGTGAGTCCTCGTTATGTCCGATGCTGTCGGTGCCGCGCTTATCGTCTGGCTGATATAGGATGTTCCCCTGGAAGCAACTCTTTCGAACCCGCATCCAAAATCTGAGCAATCGAAATTCAAGTCTAGCCGTGTCACCAAGGCGTATAATACCAGCTTGCCTTCTACTACACCTTCCACATCTCTGGGAGCATCTGTCCTCCCAGGAACCACACCCTTGCTCATACGTGCCGTGCGCCTAGGCAAGGTCGAAGGCAGCCAGCTCGTGGGCGGCGAGGAGGGCGAGAGCGCCAGCGAAGAGGACGACGATGACGTGAAGGAGTTCATGAGCGCCTTGCGACGTGGGCAGGTGACCAATGCGGGTGCAGAACAGAATGCGGAGACTCTCGTCGCCGCGCTCAACCGTGCGTACGGGAAGCCGACGGACAGCGACACGACATCGACGACAGCGTCGTCGGAAACCTTGGTCGTAAGCTCCAGCGCGTCGGCAACCCCGCCTACAGCTGCCACTGCCACTGTCACTGCCGCGCAGCCCAAGGCCTCTAAATTCAAACTGAATAGACTTCCGTCGGTCAGTACCGACTCATTTTCCACCTCGGCTTCGGCTTCGGACAGGGACCGGGACGTCACGCCTATATCCACCGCCGCACGTTCCTCGCCAAAACTGCCGACTGGCATTTCCGTCGTGGAGCGCCGGCCTGCTGGCGAGTCGTCCAAGAGCGCCGGGGTCGGGCTGGCCCAGCGCTCGCCGATGTCCCGGGAAGGGTCCTCCATGCGGAACGCCATAGCAATTCCCGTGCTCGAATCGCCCGCGCCCCGTATCCCAGTGACCACCCCACGGCCGAGCGCACCGCCCCTCCCTGCGAGCATGGCCTCCGCCCCGTCACACGCGCCGGCGTTCCCGTCTATGATCGTCGACTCGCCGTCGTTTTTGCCTCCTGGAGGCCAGGCGCTGCGCAGATGCCGTCCATGGTGGTCGAATCGCCGTCCTTCCAGCCGCCTTCGAACGCGAATCGCCCGGCGAGGCCGCCGGCGGTCATGTCGGCCGCAGTGAAGGAGGCGGGTGGACCGAGGGCGGCGCAGGCACAGGCGGAGCAGGGGCAGGGAAGGAAGGTGTCGAGGTTTAGGGCGGAGAGATCATAGGATGGGTGGGATTGTGGGATATCTTGGTGTGTCACTCGCTTGGATATTTTGGTGTTCGATGTATCCGATATCCGATGGTCGATGGTGAAGATCACGAGGCTCTTCGCTGGTGCTGGTACCAAGACGAAATGCTGGTTGTGTACGTTAAGTGGCATTATCATTAGGGCTCGATAACATTTGGAAGATTCTACGCTAGATATGTCTGGCACACCTCAAGGATAAGGGATGTCGATGAGTTGTCCACTGGCAGGCTCTAAGAGTATCGACGCCGTGATCCCGGTGCGGGGCGGGTGGATTCGTGATTGGACGAGATGTGTTCACGGCGCGAGTGCGACTGGAGGCTGCGTCTCTTCAATCCACATACTCCACTGACCCCATTGCGAACTATCAATGCTACATTTTGGCATTTATGACCCTGTAATACCGCCCTGTATCATTAACATTAACTGAGTTCAAGCAACTACAGTGGTGTCACATCCTCTTCATCTTACTCTACCCGTTCAGTCCTCAATCGCTTTCTGTGTCCACGTCAACAGAAGGGACAGACGCACCCTCCACTCTGCCCCATCTGCCTCGTCTACGTATCCGCGCTGCGCCTCGGGCGTGATGCCGTACGCGCGGACGGCGGGTGCCATCGAGTTCGTGTATATCCTGCGCATCGACTCGCGCAAGATCTCGCTGAGACGCTGGTGTGCCGGGTCTATCCAGCCGCACATCGTTAGCCATCGGTTTTATACTCGTACTCGGACCAGCCAGTAGCTCGCTGCAGAAGAAACGTACCTGGCGACACGGAATTGACCAAGAAATCCGTCTTCGCAGCCCCAACCTCCCNAAACCCAAACTCCGCACGCAGCGTACGCACATAATCNACGAGCGACTCAGCGATGGCCGGGTCCTGCTCGTTCGCGCGCATATACGCGTCGTAGCCNTCGANGCAGCGCCGNATGTTCGGNGCNCCNCCGTCGCTTCCGTCNAGGGCCCAGGTCGGCATGTTGNNGTCGTCGANGAGGAGCCAGCCGCCGGGCGCGACGAGCGCGGCGATCTGCGGGAGGAGGCTGCTGCCGTGCGGGATCTGCGTGTGCGGGCGGGCTGTGTGTGAGTGACTCGGGAGTGGGGAGTCAGGAGTCGGGGAAGGAGTTTAGGCGGGGGCGTACGTGGCAGAGGACGAAGCGGAGGTGCACGATGTCAAAGGTGGCGGGCGCGAAGGGGAGGGGCTGCGTGAGGTCTGCGCGCTCGAAACGTAGGTTTGGCGGGAGGGGACTGGGTGCTGGTGTGAGCAGTGCGACTGTATCGTGTGTCGAACCGAATGGACGTACCGAGCGGGAATTGGGCTGATATCGGACGCGATGACCTCGGCTTCGGGGAATTGCTTCGCAGCTTGGATTGCTCTTTTGTGTGCAGTTAGGTTTTCAGGTTCATTCTCGAGGGGATGTGACGAGGTGATACGTACCACGCGCCTGACCCAGCACTGGATGGAAGATGGCGAATGTGTAAGTTGACGGTGGACATCAGGTGTGAGGGGGACACATACCCAAGCTCCAAGATCTTCCGCGGGTTCGAATTCTCGAGCGGCGCCGGCGTCAGTTTGCCATCGAGGAACTGCGTGATACCTATGTGCATCGCGTCGAGTCTGTCGTTGAAAATCAGCGGCTCGTCCTATCCCAAGAAATGAGCGACTCCACCCACCTTGTCCATTCTGTCTCTCCGCTCTACAAAACGCGAAGGTCAGAGGTTAGAAGTCAGTTACTGGTTGAATAAATACCAACGTACGGTAGGTCCGTAGCCCGCACGAGTTGAAGCTTGAGAGTCCTCTGCGGTTGCACTCATGGCGTAGAATTGGCAGAGGGATAAACGCGTACAACTTCAGGAAAAGTTGGCAGGTGGATATGGACGTGTCGAGGCATAGTGAACCCCCAGTCGCATTTATATTGTCTGCCCACCTGTGTGCACAGAGGGATGGACACACGGCACTTTTGTCCACCCGTAAGGGAGGACCGATCATGATACACGAGGATGCGATAGTTACCCTCGGCATTAATGTTTATTTCATCGCTCCAAGGCTAGCGGTTCTTCTCCTACACGCGCATCTGTGGAGATCCCGGGTGAATAAGTAACGACATAGATGTGATAAAATATGGACCTACTTCTTGATCAAACGACGTACTGCCGACAGTATCTTCAGCTGAGCTTAGTGTCAGTTTATACAGCAGGAAATATTGAGAGGAACTTTAACTGAAGAAAATCAATACGCACGAAGCACGCCGCCCATTTCCCATATACTCACGCGATGTGCCTCATTTACACACCCCTGAGACAGATGACTGCCTCTAGCGAAGCATCGCAAAGGAGGTTAGCATTCCCCGGCGGCAGTCACTGGTCACCATGGCGGAACCTGAGTACACGGTAGAAGTGGCCACCGTAGCGTTCAGGCATTGCGGGCCGCACTGCACTGCTTCGATCGATGGGATGATGCCGGGGGCGCCCGCACGGGGAGATGAGCGTTGGGCCGGCGGCGGCGGCAGGAACGGGGAGAACCTGGTGCCGATAAGATAAGATCGGGCCGAGGCGGATGCTGCCTGGTCTCGGCGCAGCTCGCCTAGCTATGACGCCTACGCCGCACCGTGGCCGCAGGACACTCCGCAGACTAGTCGCCTTACAAGGCGAGAATGTCACGGTCGTCAGACTCGACCTCCTGTCCCTCCCGTACCTTGCCTCCCCTATATAAGTTCGCGCAGCCTCGACCCGCACCATCAAACCGACCACCATGGTATCCCCGAACACATCCACCACGTCTACCACCACCCCAACCACCACCACCGCACCATCCGAGGCGGCGAAGCCCACAGAGTCGAAGCGCACGCTTTCCCCACGTAATCTCCTCAGCCGTACCTTCTCTGCGGGGTACGACACCAGCCATAGCGTACGCACGGGCCGCTGGCACCGTCACCCACCCGCCGTAGCACGCCGTGCAGCACCTGCACCTGCACCCGCACCTGTGCCCGTGCACCACCATGTCCACAGCGGCGAGGACGACGACGACGCATCGACGATCGGCGAGCTGCCTGGCACCGCGCCCATAGCCCCGCTCGGCCGCGCGGTCACTGTCTCGTACGCAGACCTGTCATACCCATCGATGACCACGGACAACCGCCACGGCGGGCACACCGACGAGTACCGCGCCGTCAGCCCCACGGGCGTCATCCCGCTCGTCGGGTCCATTTACCGTCCGCCCACGCGCGACGAGGGCTCCGAGTCGGCGCTGCCGAACCCCGAGGAGAAGCTCGCGATCAGGCATGGCCATGTTGTGTATGAGCCCGAGAAGAAGAAGAAGGCGCAGAAGGCGCCAGAGCAGGGCAAGGAACAGGAGGCCGCGCACCATAGGAGGTTCTCGTGGACGGTATGTCGCGCTCTTGTATGTCTTTCTGGAAGCATTGCTGAGCTTGTTCTTGCGGATCTAGTTACATCGGAAAAGGTCCGTACCGGAGAAGCCTCAGGCGACGCTCTGACCGTGACTGAGGGCAATACCCCTCCCACATGTCAATGTATTACGACGACCTTACCCCGCAACGGTGCGACGAGATGTTTTGTTATGTTGTATGAGCAGAATGGAGTCTCCCCGCATTTTTATATTTATTTGTACGACGTACTTTAATGTACTGTATCTTCTAGTCCATGTCTTCACAGATCTCCTTTTTTCCCCTTCCTTCCTCCATGTACTTGCTTTTCGGTGGAGACAGCTTACCATTTTGACCAAAAGAGCAGGATATACCAATCGTAGCTCACCCTATACAATGTGCTATCCGTTCACGTCAATCACTGCGGCTCTCCTAACCGCAACCCAGCAGCGTATCGCAGCACAAGAGTCGACGAGACCGTCCGACGAGGACACCACCGCAATTCACATTGTCGATGCGGGTGACCAACCCACCAGTGGAAATCCCATGTTTACGAGCTCGCCCGCTCTGTATTCGTTCTACTGCATCTGACTGATAGCTCTCTTATACACCAAGTACGACAGGGATAGCAACTTGGCAACAGCAGCAGCCTTACTCGACTGGCTAAACCAAGAACTATGGGAACCACAGTCGCCACCTGTTTAAATCATTGAAGTCCTCGGGAACTTGGAAGTGTGTACTACATCATGCAATGCCCGGGCATGCACCTTGTATTTCCAAAAAACTCCGAGCGAAGCTCGGTCCCTATGATTCGGCCCGGGCTCGAACCGGGGACCTTCTGTGTGTTAGACAGATGCGATAACCAACTACGCCATCGAACCGACACTAACGTCTTCACTCTGTCTAAGTATCTCCACCCGATTAATATTTGCTGGTCTGCCTGCTCTCTATACATCGTGGTCTTTTTCCTGTCACTTTCTCTGGATCCCTCCATCTCTACCCTCAATTTCACAGTGTCCACTAAGCCATCGTGGCGCAAATGGTAGCGCATTGTCTTCCTAAGGCAGGGGTTGTGGGTTCGATTCCACATCGGTGGTACGTGTACCATGCGCGTATAAATAAATAATTGCCCACTTGTCGGAGAGATCCCGGTGCATACTCCCAACAACGATGGTTGAGAAGTAAATCCACGAACGCCAACCACTCAGCATAGACGAGACCAACCACAACCATTCCACTCAAAAGCGCACCATCACGTCCGTCCAAAGACGTGCCTCGTGCACGTCTCAATCATCAATTACCTAGGATAAATAACATCGCTGCAACTCTAAGCCTCAGCGGGGAGGGGGGTAACTAATGCAAACAAACGTCTATAGCAGAGCAAGAAATCAACGCGGCGGCACAACACTTCTAGTAGTGGTGGATCTGCAACGGCGAGTCAGCGTCGGGCATCAATCGCGGGAGAGAAACGTAAGAACGCACCTCCTCGCGCTCACGGCCACGCATGAACGGCGGCTCGGTGCCCTTGTAGTAGATGTCGGTCCAGAGGTCCTCGAGGAGCGGCTCTGGCGAGGCCTTGGCCTCCTCGACAGCCTTGTCGACGGTCGCCTTGGCCTCCTTGTCAATTTTCTGTGGATAGATGTCAGCATCAGACCCGACCGCGCAGTACCGGGATAACGCACCTTGAGTTCCTCTTCGGTCGCGACGCCCCATTCCTCGATGTAGCGCTGCAGGCCACGGATGGGGTCCTGAGTGCTGCGCATGCGCTGGATCTCCTCACGGGTACGGTAGGTGGTTCCAGGGTCGGACATGCTGTGGGTGCGAGGGGTCAGCGTATGTATTGCGTCGATTCAACGTAAACACGCACGAGTGGCCACCGTAGCGGTAGGTAACGAACTCGAGCAGGAGCGGGCCCTTGCCGGCGATCACCCACTCACGCGCGTACTTGACAGCCTGCGCGGTCGCGATGATGTCCATGCCGTTTGCCTGCACGCGCATATAAGTCTAAGACACGTAACAGCGCGGCGAGGTAATGAGACACGCACCTGGATACCAGGAATTTTGTCACCACGGGTGTAGTACTCCGTGTTGGAAGAACTGCGCTCTGCAGAGGTACCCATGCCGTATTTGTTGTTCTCGCACACGAAAACACATGGGAGGTTCCAGAGCTTGGCCTATGCGCCGCGCGTCAGCATCACGACGCTAGTCAGGGCAAGTAGAACACACCATGTTGAACGCCTCGAACACCTGGCCCTGGTTGCTGGCACCGTCACCGTACATCGCAAACGTCGCGGTCGGCTTCTCGAGGTACTTCTGCGCAAACGCAATACCAGCGCCGACGGGGACCTGCGCGCCGACGATACCGTTTCCACCGAAGAAGCGATGCGTGAAAATGTGCATGGAGCCGCCCTTGCCGTGCGACATCCCGATCTGGCGGCCGAGCAGCTCACCGATGACTCCCTTGATGGAGCCGCCGCGCAGGACGGCGAAGGGGTGGCAGCGGTACGCAGTGATGACGAGATCCTCCTTTGTGATCGAGTGCTCAAGGCCGACCGCGACGGCTTCCTGTGAAGCTTATGCGTCAGCGCCACGTCGCACGCGCAGCCAGCCCCCGACGGAATCGGAGGCAGGGAAAAAGGAAGCGCGCCGCACCTGGCCGATGGCAAGATGGCAGAAGCCGCGGATGAGCTTCGCCTTGTAGAGGGCGTCGGCAGCCTGCTCCATGCGCCGCATGGTGTTCATCTCGCGGTACATCTGGAGGAGCGAGTCCTTCGTGACCTCGACCTCGAGCGTGGGCAGCTCCGTCTTGTACGCGTGGAAAGACTCATCATGCAGCTTGACCGTGAATGGCTTGTGGCCTTCGTCGGGAGTCNGCTCGAGCGGTGNCNTTTCCGGGGGGGAAAAAAAAAAAAAAAAAAAGGGGGGGGGGG
>SEOQ01000049.1:0-68749 GCA_004679275.1 Dentipellis fragilis
GACATACAGGAGGACGAGACGGGGCTCTCGATGTCGCCTGTCCAGCCGATAATAAGCTTGTCGTGAGTCGCGGAGAGCAAGCGAATACCGCTAATCATGGTGGCATTTGGCGTGCGGCAAGGCTCCACTTGGGGCGCAAACGGGGCGCGTCGCTTTGGGGTGCATCAGCTGCGTCGCGGATGACGTTGAGCTTGATGGGGCGGGTGGCCTGCTGAGGTCCGTGGAAGCTGTCCATGGCGGCGAGAAGAGAGATGAGAGAGCGACAGGAGACTAGGAGAGTATAAGTACCCGATGGTCGATTATCGAAAGTCGGTCGTACAGACGCATTCGGCATCCGCCCGCCCAGACCGCCACGCCCCCCGCCACCGCCTCTCCCCGTATCCATCGATCCCCCGCCCCGACGCATGGGGTTTTCTCGGACTGCCCCGCCGCGTCCGTGTCCAACCCTGTCCGGGGTCTCCCGCCGCCCGCCACTCAGCTCCCCCACGTTCGCCCCCTCGCCCTGGAATCCTGCGAGATGTGACCGCGTTCCGAGTCGCTGAGCCGCGGCCGAGTGCGCGACTGCTCTCTGCTCGCCCCCATCGATGCGCGCATTCTCCAAAACGGGTGCGTCATCGCCGTCATTGGCCCCGCGACACGCCCGTGCCATTATCCGATAGTGCCCTCGGCGCGGCACCGCGGCCCGTCGTAGCCGCCGACACGTTTCGCGTACGCGCCCCCGCGTAGGATCGTCGCGTCCTGTCGCGTCGTGGTCGCATGATCGTCCGCCGCATCGTCGCGCACACCGCCTGCGTCGTGCCTGCTTCCTTCTCTTCCCCCCGGCACACACGCTCGACACCTTCACTTTCGTCCACGTTATCACAGGCTAGTGACACCCTATCCCCCCTGCACTCCCCGGATACTCTGCCGTCGGTATGGCGTGCCGCTCTTTTTCCTGTCGTCCCTTGCGCATCGCCCTACCCTCTCGGCCTCTCCATCCACGCTACTTTTGACGTGTTCGCGACCTATTGGCGCTGCGAGGCAATCATTCCGATCGTTCGATGTCGATACGCGCATCTCATCCTGCTCCGTCTGCAGCCTTCCACCGCACGCACTCCGAGTGTCTCTGCTCTGCTCTGCTTGTTGCTCTCCAGCCGCACTCCTCCCGCACATGTGGCCACCGAGTCTCCGCGGATTGGCTGTTCTGGATTGACATAGCGGCCTCTCACACTGCCCGGGCCCCGGCATGTCCAGACTTCCCCAAGCGTCTCCTGCAGCCCATGCTTCCTACGGTTCCGGCTTTTACCCTTTAGACATGTCCACACCCCACCAGAAGATTGCGTTCCAATTCATTCTCTCAACGCCAGTGCTTCCTTCATATCGCGCGAAATCGTTACAATACTTACACGTCAACAGGTCCCTCTTGCGTCTTGATCGTCCACTATGTTCTTCGAGACCGCATCCTTTGTGCGTTTACGCTGACCCTGATTGGCTCGCGAGTCGCTTGGTTCTTCAAGTTCCATATCGTGCATCGCGAATCGCGATGCACATCCGGCTCTCCGTTCCGCACAGTCGCGAACTGGAACTGGCACTGGCAGTCGCGCTACCCAGTGTCCGCTGAATCCAAGGCGCACCCAGATCCGCCTGGGCTTGTGCCAAGATTCGAAAACACTGAGCGGTGGCACGAACGCAGGCCGCGGGGTTCCGTAGTTAGAAACAGAATGCGAACGTGGATCTACGACACACGTAGTAGGGTGACAAGATGGAAATCAAACTTTCCAAAGTTGGATTCGAAGGCGCGTTCAACCTGCTGAAGCTTCACTATTCCTTTCTGAATTCGGCTCGGCACTGGGTGATCCACGTTCTATATTCCACGTTTAGATGCTAATCTGATGTTCTATCTACTAGGGCAGTTATATAAAATGGCATGAGCGGTAAGCAAGCTGTATCAGTGCGACGCGCCTCCTCGCAGCTGTACCATGGAAACCGGCTCTTCAAGTAATAGACTGATACACGATTTCCGCAATCCTTATCGACCGACGACGCTCTCTGGAGGCGGTAGGATAATTACAAGCAGCGTCTACGGTCTACGCGTGACGTCATTGCTGTACACTCATTTCTGGCCAACTTCACATGCCTGACGCAGTAAACCAAGCAATAACGCGACCCAGTGAGACCATGTCATCTTCTCCGCGGCCGTCTATGTATACACGCGTCGTCCCCAACAATCTACATACATACTAACAATAAAGCCCACGTTCCGGGCTCTCGCACCAAAATTCTGGGACCGGGATGTCCACACCTCTGATCTTTCGGATCGCCCCCGCAGCCGTTTGGCGCACGGACTCCAGGTCGATCGGCTCCCTGACAACGACATGGCGCACCGTAGGGAAAACCAGGACGTCGTCGCGGGCACCACCTATCCTGCGCTCCCGCTCCTGCTCCGGCCTCGGGAACATCGCCGCGATGCAGCCCGAGGCCTCCTTCAGCAAATCGAGGTACAGCGTGTGTATCCGAATCGCCTCCGAATGCTGGTCGTGGGTGGCGCTAAATAGCCGTTTCAGCATGTAGCTGACCCGGAGGCGGACGCCCTCGAGCGAGAGCGCGCGAACGGCGCCGAGCGGCAGTTGTTCATACGCCATTCTCGACCCCCACAACATCCCCTCGTGGTCGTCACAGTAGAACTGAAGTTCTAGCGTGTGGAATGGTTTGTGGGCGGCGAGCTCGCGATGCGCGGCGGGCTTGGAGTGCGTAGTGCTGAGCCCCGGGACGGTCGACAGCTGAAATTTCATATTGAGCAGGTCCTCGCTGGACGGCTTGATTTCGGTCGTGACGATGGACAGCACATTCGCTTTGGCTGGTGCTGGTGCTGGTGCTGGTGCTGATGCTGATGCTGAGATGGCGACACGGTCCCCCGGCTCCAAGACGCAGCAGTCGCGCACGCACAGCCACGGCAGAGCCTCCGCGAACCTCGCCTCTTGCACATCGACGCCTTCAACGAACCCCAGCTGGAGGACGACCGTCACTGTGACTGGCATGTGCAGGTTCGCATAGACACGGGCGATATCCATAGGACGTCCGCGGAGCCTCAGGTTCTCGAGGTGTGGGAGCCGCGGGATTTGCGGCCAGTGCGTGAAGGGCACGTTCGAAGCCTGGGACGGACACATGTGTATGAGAATCAACGTCTTCAGGCGCGTCGTCGCCGACAGGATGTCGTACAGCTCGCCCTGCGAGAGTTCGTCTGAGGCGCCTGTCTCATCCCTCATCGGCACATCACCTTGCATCTGGAGCTCCAGATGCACAAGGTTGCTGAAGATCGGCGTGTCCCACGGCGGGATGCAGTCGCACAGGACGAGGTGTCTGAGGCTGGGAAGTGGGACCTCGCCCTCGCCGAGCATGGTCGGCGGCAGGCGCACTGAATTCTCGAGCCGGCAATGCAGCCGAAGGAACGCGAGCCGTGGAGCAGGGCCGAATGCGTCCTGCCCAAGAGACTCCATCGCAGCCGGTGTCGTATGAAGCGCCAGATCCTCGACGCGGGCCAGTTCTGCAAGGCATGCGCGTGCCGCCTCAGCGCGAGTCCGTTCCGCAGGCCCCTCGCTGATGTCCGCACTCAGCGTCAACGGCAGCGGCCGCGAATGAGCGAGGACCTCTGCACACTGCTCCGGAGTGCGGCAGACGACGTTCTTCCACAGCACGGAGTGGGCAAGCGCGATCTCCCGCCACTGGTGGCAGACGTGTGTGATTGCGGTCCGATCCCGTGCAGCCTTCGCCCTGCTGCTCACAACAGACGGAACTGTGTCCTCGATGTTGGTCTCGGGCTCGACCGCCACGACGAAGGAGAAGATGTCGCCCAGGATCTCGGTAGGAAGGCGGGCAGCGGGAAGCAGGTTGTTCCGGCGTGCTCTGAAGAGGCGCACGATGTCTACGAGCTCGCGGAGCTGCTCCTCCGCCCGTTCGAACGCGAGCTCCTTCGGAAGAGAGCTTGTGTCGTCGATTTCAGCCAGTCGTAGGCGAGCCATATCCCGCCATGACATGTGTCTAGAGCTGCAGTTGTAGAGTAAGCTAAGGTTTGTTTGAAAGGTAGAGACACGAACCTTGGATCGCTGGCTGTCGACGACATGCCTCTGCAGTAGGATGTAAAGTACTGGCTAGTAGCCCCTAACTTTGGCTTGAATCGATGGTCAAGGAATGGGGTAACTCTAGCGACATTTAAGAGGCTATCCTTAAGTAGTAGAACGTGAGTGGGACACGGCGGATGCAAAGTACGGAGTACTTTCCGTAAGCGCCTAAACGATCGCGTGAAAGCGTGGGACCGACACGCCGGCGTAAGTACTACCGGTGCTTGGCAACTTCAGTGCGTTGCGTTGAACGACCGCACGCACAGAGTCCTCTGCTGTAATGCAGCAAGCAAGAAGGTCGCTTTCCGAGGCATATAGCATGCAGAGGCAGTTTTGGGGGAACTCGGTGTCTTCAACCCCCTTGCTTTCGGCAGCTTCCAGCGCGCCGAGGGCCTCGCTCTCAAAGCTCTTCAGCAGTGTTGATTTTGCGGGTGTGGGAGCTCTCAGCTCGAACTCGAAGGGAGGATGGTGCAAGGTCGAGTAAGTCTACACATTCAGTTCCATCCTTTTTCTACGTCCCGTTCGCCCTCGTCGCCCCCGAATACTTCCAATCTGATGACAGCAGTATTCCGATACCCTTCAGATTAACCGAGGCTCGCGGTCTCGAGCTGCACAACTGCGTAGATCATTTTCCTCATTGACACTATCTGCAGATAAAAGATCGAGAGACGATGCAAAATGCTCTTCAAATACAACCCACTGACAGAGTGCTCGGCGCGAACGAGGCAAGGACGAGTCCGATCAAAGCCACACAACATTCGACACAACCCGAGCAAGCTGCTCCCGGACTGCTTCATCTGAACTACCTAGGACCTGAATCGTCTGGACAGGATGCCCCAGCCCTGCCCGCCGCCGAACATCTTGCAAGAACTCCGCAATTGTCTCCAAATTCCCAATGCTTCGGTAGACGAGCGTATCGAGCGCGGGGAAGAGCACCGTAGCAGACGCGGCAGCGCCGGGCGCGGACTCGGAGGGCATTCTGGCCGCAAGAGCGGGCAGGAGCTGGCCGGCGCTCCGCGGGCTGTCTAGCAATACGGTCCGTACACTCTTGGTGGCCCTAAACGTACGATGCCACCAGTCGACCGAGGCGGAATGTGCACCGGCGATGACCAGGGTCTCAATGCTGTCCAGAGGCAGTCCGGCGCAGACGCTTGTCGTCTGGTCCTGATACTCCTGGAGGCTCGATTTGAGGACCAGCTTGTACTGAGGCGTACATGTATCGACGGAGAGCGGGTCCAGGCTGGTGTCGTATGTCGCGAACGTGAGATCCAAGGCTTCGTCTGTGGTGAGGGTGAGGTTGATGGAGAGCATGTGGACCGGGGGCGTGGACGGCTCGCGTGAGACGCAGGGCGTGAGCAGCCAAGGTAGGACTTTCTCGAGCGGCGGGCTTTGAGGTCCTCGGGTGCATTTGACGGCGACCGTGGTAGTCGCTGGGAGGCGCAGGTGCGCTAGGAAATAGGCAGTGGGTTGGATCGATCCTGTGACGGTAAACTTGGACAGCTTGCGGGATACGGCAAGAGTACGGGTAATATTTTCTGTCACAAGTGGCACAGGACGGCATGCGTTCACAAGAGTGAAGGTTTGCAGTTTGGGGGTTGCACCAAGGATATCGAGAAGGGTCCCTAGAGAGGGTGCTACGCCTTCTATGTGAATTCGGCTATGTTCAAGGATCCTAATCTCCAGGTGGACAAGACGTGTGTAGATGGATGGAGACCAGCTAGGGTAGCAATTTCTCAGAACTAGCGTTGAGAGCCGTCGGAGGCTACCACGGAAAGCCGTCCTCGGCACTTCTTCCACATCGCCATGGTGATGTGTGGCGGTGAGTCGCAAGGACTCCAGCCGAGGAGCATTCCCAAAGTAATCACGAGCGAATATCCAGAGGGCACCGCTATCCACAGTCAAGTCGAGCTCCTTGATATTCGCCAATTCCGCAAGTGCGGTGGTTACGCCTGTCCTTGGCCCAGTCACCGCGCGGGGACCGCATGCGACTGCCTGGAGGATGAGAGGCAGCGAGCGCGCACGATTGACTGCCTCCGTAGTCCATTCCGGAGAGAGGCAGGGGAGACGCGTCCACAGGCCGGGGTTAGAAAGTGCGATTTCCCGCCATAGTCGACAGACGTGCGTGATCTTGATCCACCCGAGGACCAGCTCCTGTTCTCTGCGGGACGTGGCGGGCGTAGCGCAAACCCAGATTCTGACAGGATCGCACCGCACGGCGAAAGCAAATATACGTGCCATGACCTCTGGAGGGAGCCGGGTGACGGGAGCAAGATGGTTTCTGCTGGCTTTCAAGGTGGCAGTAAGCAATCGAAGTTCTTCTAGCTGCCGGTCCGCAATTTCGACAGCTATAAGTCGTTCCGATGGAGAGATCGCGTGCTCTAATGCAGAAAAGGCAGCACGTGCCAATGGTGCGAAAGAGACGTCCGATGTGCCAGTCCTACATTTGTGGGATTAGACGAAGCAATAGAGATGCGCCGATACACTGGAGCTCACCCCGTCCTTGACTCGTCTGCAATATTCGGCATTTGTGATTTCATAGACCTCGAGTGTATGGGATGCTGAAGGGCGAGAAATTTGATAACAGTGCCAGCCGCTCCTTCATGCTCCGTATTCACATTTTGTCCGTCAGGCAGGCGAGAATGAAATCTGGCTGGTTGCAGTCTCACATACAATTCACACGACGAGAGGCCCAGATATCTCTGGAGAATGTCAGGTCTGGCCTTTCGGAGACAAAACAGGAATGTGATGGACGCTCGTAGATTCCGTCATAATATGTCGCCTGGAACTGAAGGCTGTAGCGTATCAGTAATACGAGAGCGACATGGTACTTACAATAATCTTGCGCAAATACGACTGGAGCCACGGAGTTCTTCTGACTAGGATCCTGAAATGTGTCCTGAACAATTCAGTACAACCCGAAGTGCCAGCAGGAATGCTGTAGTCGAATCACGACAAGCCCGGCCGGCCCGAGAGGTTGCCCTCGCAACGGCAGACCCAGTCTGTTATACGCGGCGCCATCGTGCAGTCCAGTCAGTTGATATGACACTTTCATTGTGCATTCTGTGAGGTGCCCGCAAACACTACTAGTAGTGCCAAGTAGCAGTGCTACATATGCGCTACGTAGTGGTCCTCGAAGCGCGTCTGTTCTCTATGATTCGAAGGCCCAATCACGTCAATGTCAACAGTAAGTAGTGACCAGTGCCAGCAGAGAAGATATATTGTCATGTTACGCACACTGGCAATTATAATCCTTCCAATTACAGGAGCACATCATCACCGGGTGGCACCTTGAGTCGTCGCTGGTCAAAGCCTTGACAATAGCATATTTTCCTCCTTCATTATTCTTCCAGAATTCAGGGCTCGCCACCCCGAGCTTGCGGGCGCCCGCCGCACGGTGCACCACCGCGAGAGCGTCCATCCCCAGAAACGCGCCGGGTTCTCTCACGACGACGTGCCGCAGAGAGGGGAAAAGCGGCGCGCAGCCCGAATCCGTCTCTGGACACAGCGGCAGGGCACACTGGTAGGCCTCGCCTAAGGCATCGACGTACGGCGTGTGTATGTGGACGTTGTCCATCTCCATGCTGCGTCTGAAGAGCTTCTCCCATGAAGCTTTCGTTCGCAGGCGAGCGCCTGAGACGGAGAGCGTGTGCACGGCGTCCAGTGGCAGAGTCTGGTACGCCATTCCCAGCACCTCCAACACGGCGTTGTAGCGCTGGACGTAGAATTGGAAGCGTGTAGAGCGGCTTTGAGGTGGAGGCGGCGATCTCGCGATAGGCACTGGCAGGCTCGAATTGCGGATACTGGGAGTCTAGAGCGGGGATGCTTGATAGTTGGAATTTTACATTGAGCATGTCCGCGCTGGCGGGCTCGACGTCCGCTGCGACGATAGAGAGCATGTTCGGCGAGATGATGCCGTCGGCGCGGTCGCGCGTGCACAGAAAGGGCAGGATCTCCTCGAAGACGCCGCCTTCCTCGTGGAGGATATGGACGAAGCCGAGCTTGAGGACGACCGTTGCTGCAGCCGGGATGCATATGCTGGAGTAAAACTCGACCACCTGCACGGCATGCCCGCGGAGGATCAAATTTTCGAGGTGAGGGAGCTCGAGCACCTGTGCGGCCGTGGACTCGGACGGGCAGGCGTGCACGAGAATCAGCGTCCTGAGGCCCGCCGCAGCTCGCAGGATGCCGAACAGGTCGTCCTGCGAGGGCTTGTGTATGGAGAAGCTGCTTGCGGGGACGTGGCCGTGGATCTGGATCTCCAGGTACACGAGGTTGCTGAAGATGGGTGTGCTCAAACATGGAATTACACGATAACACGGGCGCCAACGGATCTGGATGCGACATGTGAGATAGGGTTGCAGATAAAAATCGGCAGATGATGTGAGACGCTGTCCGCGCGCATACAACCCAGAGCGGTCGGCACGAATTCGAATAAGGCTAGGAGGACGATCCGTGCCACACAACATGCGACAAGGTCTGGATCAGCTGCTTCAGTGCTCCCGGATTGCACAACTGCATCACTATACGTCACGTTTTCCTCGCTACCTATCCGTCATTGCTTCAAGTTGTATTAGTCGGACCTACAGCTTGACAAATTGAAAGCGCCATTTGACCCAGATTCAGCATTAAAAATATCAAGAAGAGACATTGCGAGACGCCGTCATGCATATAATCGAGCGAGCCGGAGAACAATCGGTGCGACCAGAGACTAGGACGAGCTCGATCCGCGCCACACAACATTCGACACGACCCTAGCCAGCTGCTCCCGGACCACTTCATCCAGACAACAATCCAAGACCCGAATCGTCTCGATAGGACATCCTGCAAGAAGTCCGCAATTGTCTCCAAATTCCCAATGCGTCGGTAGGCGAGCGTGTCGAGCGCGGGGAATAGCACTGTCGCAGGCCCGTCGGGGCCGGAGGGCATTCTGGCAGCAAGGGCGGGNATGAGCTGCCCCCGCGCTCCGTGGGCTGTCTAGCAATATCGTCCGCACGCCCTTAATGNTTCCAAACGTACGATGCCACCAGTCAACCGAGGCGGAATGTGCACCGGCGAAGATGAGTGTGTCGATACTGTCTAGGTGCAGCGCAGCGCAGAAGCTCGTCATCTGGTCCTGGCACTCGTGGAGGCTCGATTTGAGGGTCAGCTTGTACTGAGNCGTNTACGTATCGACGAAGAGCGGGTCCAGGCTGGTGTCGTATGTCGCGAATATGAGATTCACGGCTTCGCCTGTGGTGAGGGAGAGGGAAATAGAGAGCGTGCGGGATTGGGGAGGGCTTTTGAGGAGAGGCCGTCTGGATCGGTACGGACGGTTCGATAGGCGGGGCGGGAGTGGGCAGGNGCAGNCNCAGAGGTGCTCAGGCCTCTCTACGTACTAGAGCCTGAGCTAGCCACGACGCCACTCGCGTCGGCAGTCACAGCCACAGACCCAATGCCTCCCACCGTCTACTACCCCCTTCCCTGGCTCGAGGGCACCTTCTCCTCCCGCAACCGCACTGACTCCCTCCTCCGCCCAGAGCTCGAGAATGGCACAATCACACTCCATGACTTCAACGCCGCCGTCGACTTCTATCCCCGTTCCCACCGTTACTGGCCCGTCCGTGCAATGACCCGCTTACCCGCTTCCTCCCGTCCTGACGCGCCGCGCCGCCTTCCCCTTCCCTTAGATCGCAGGTATGCTCGTAGGCGGAGCCGGCGCCTTGGTCTTCGAGCGCGCGTTCCGCAGGCCCAAGGTCAACCTCGGCCGCTGGGGCGCGCTCGGCATGTTCAGTTCCTTCACGGGCTTGGTCGTCGGCCAGATCAAGCGCGCGCAGGCGCATCGCGACTTTGTCGCGTCGCTCGAGAACCGCACGGGCTTCTTCCGCGCACTGGAGAACGTGAATGTGCGCACGGGCGGGCGCACGCCGCTAGGCCTCCCCATCGAGGACTCACACGATAGCAAACACGCGTCTGCGCCTGCACCTGCGTCCTCACCCAGGCGTGTCCCTCCGATCCCAACCGTCGATCAGCCTGCACCGGAGGCGTTCTCCGAGACCTGGCGCGAAGACGGCCGTAACGCACCCCGAGAGCCTCCAGGTTCGTCCCCATTACAGTCGCGTCGCGTCTCGCTCTAAGCTCCATGGTACTCGCACAGTACCCGAACCCTCCGAACCAGCTGCCGAAGCAAGAGAAGACCACCCGCGCAGTCGATGGGACGAGATCCGCATCGCGAACACGCGGGGCACACAGCAGACTTCCTGGGACAAGCTGCGCCAGGGCCGCCCCCCCGCCCCGCGCGCGACCGTCCAGAAAGTCGAAGAGCAGGCCCCCGCGTCTGCACCTGCTGAAGATGAATCAGAACGTGCGCGCGAGCAGGCGAAGTTCGACGCGATGATGGAGGCCGAGCGGCGCATAGCAGAGAAGTCTTCGCCTTCGGACGCGTGGAAGTGAACGGTGAATGGCGAACCCGAGTGGACATTAATTTGTACGTTAAACACCGACAGACAATATTGTACAATAACAGCATCGAGGGTTAATATCCACCTGTATTCCGATCTAGCCTTCTACAACACACAAGCATGTACATATATCAGCAGAGTAGGACCCTGTCCCGCGGAGAAACGCATAAACAACCAGCGAACTCCCAACCATTCGAACAGACAAGATGATCAAAATTAAAAAAAGAGGAATGATACATATCAGTTCTTGAACTCAGAACGACGGTCTGTGACCACCGCGACCATGCATGGGGTCGTCCGACCTCGGCATCTCTCTCCACCCTCCCGATTCTGTGGATGGAGGCGACATGGACATAGACGGCGCAGCGGAAGCAGGCGCGTTGTGTGCGGGAGGCGGCAGATCTTCCTCAAACGGCGGGCTCACCGGCAGCGGCGCAATGTGCGAAGTCGGGTGTTCATCATCGCTGTCTGCTCGCTTCGCCCATGCCGTCTTGTGAGAGAAAGGGTAGATCGGAATACCCACTTGCAAAGGCTGCTGCTGGGTGGTCATGCGCACGATTTCCGTCATGAGTCCCTGCAGGAGCTTCTCTTGCCGAGCTGTGTGGGGTGTAAGATTCCGGACGGCCCTAAAATAAGGATAACGTACTGCCGATGGGAGACCGCTTGCCATACTCTGTCATCGCGAACCTGCATAGAACGTTAATGGCCATGCACGTGTGGCCAGAAGAAAATTGCCTACCGAAGAACATTGATTTCTCCCCACACGCTGTACTCTCGCTCAGTGTCTCCAATCTCTATGTAATATTTGCACAATTGAATTTGCACCACGGCCGCGAGGTACCAGCAGATCTACAGTAATTTATCAGCTCCTGTATGACACCAGACATCAAGGCCGAGGACTTACGGTGGCGAAAGGGTGCAATCTGGTCACGTCGAATGACGTTGCGCTGAGAGCGTAATGCTGAGTCAAAATCGCGCGCGCAGCGTTGATGCAGCGGTTCGTTGATGGCGACTGTGGGTCAGCGAAGTCCAGATACGGGGTATGCAGCGTGATAGCAGCACTGTATCAGAACCCAATCGCTGTCAATCTAATAGCTTTACTTAGTGGGAATAGAACCTACGCATGCGGCACCAGATGCACCATCCAGAGGTCGGTGTCGAGACCACCTCCTCCGTACATGCTGTCGGTCACGCCGAGACTGTCCCTGTACACGGGCGGAATGTTGGCCAAGAAGTCGACACAGACTAGCCGGTCTATCTCCTTGAATCCCGGTAACCGGAACGGGCTCTGTGTCTTGTCAAGAGCGGCAGGATTGTGGAGACTAGTTCGCACGTTGAAGTCTGTGACCTTTCCAAACACCATCACAGCCTTGATGAGAAGCAGGAAGGAGTCTGTATATTGGGGTGGGTGCTCCGTGAACAAGTCGGGAACCGTGAGGTTTTGTGGATTATCCGCAACCGTGGCCTGGACAGGAAGATCAGTATCACCATTGAGAGAAGCAAGATAGGATGCAGTACGTTGGATTCGAAGTCGACGCCGCGAAGGGGGAATTCAGTGCCGATGTCGCGCTCATCGACCCCGTGCACCCATCCTCCAACCGAGACGATGCGATCAAACAGCACGGTCATCCACCAAGTGCGGCGCCTGAGCTCAAGGTCTTGCAAATCCTTGGGCGGAGCAAGGTACGCTCCCGGAGAGCTGCTGCTGTGGGATGCGAACGTATGGGGATAATTGAGCCGAAGGGGCACAGCCGCACGTGTCTGGAAGCCGGCGAAGATCCATACTTCGACCCAGCGGCCTTCAGAGTAGAAGTACCAAGACAGCAGAGAGCATGCCTGCATGACCGGGAAGATATCGTCACCGCTGGCCATTGTCCTATCAATGTATTGCCGGGTCTTGCTTGCATGGTATTCCGCAAATCGATCTCTCCGACTTCCGTCGGGGAGTGTGATAATGTCCTTGGATGCCCATCGAGACGCTGAAGCGCACTGCAAGAATAGTCAGAGACGGTTGACATCACAACGTGACAGACCCAACTATAGCGTGCAAAATGGCGGAGTGAGGAAAGCCCGGGTTTTTGGGAGGTAATCGCATCGAGGCGAGGAACGATGGGCGGTGAAGGATGCGAGATCCGCACGGATCACATCTGAAGAATATATCTATGCTGCAGAGATATGAGGCTTGTGCGAGGCCTGCGCAATAACCGATAAAGCAACAAACCAGTGATCCAGAACCGCTGGTTCTGGCAGATCAGGGTTCCAGCCTGAAATGAGCAGGCCCGAGAAGCCATCGGACTGCCTGTGCGAGGCGACTGTGTGCAGTTCTGGACTTTCACTGTTCATAGAACGGTCAATTGACATCCTGTGTGCATCCAACGACGCTTGGGGAAGTGCAATATTCGGCGTCATGCCTGACCCACTCGCCATCCGATCATAATCGGGCGAGTAGGAGGCGACGGAGGCAAATTTGGTCGCTGGAGACGATGAAGAGGAGTATGCTTGGTTTGATGTTGATGGCGGCGAAAGATGATTCGGCGACACTGAACGCGACGCAGATGATCCCCTCCTCTGGCTCTTCAGCTTTCTCCGCAATTTTACTGTAGACAATGAGGAAAGGCCCGCTGCAAAATAACAAGGAACACCCACCTATCTGCTCCTCGAGGTCCCTAATTTTGTCGATGGGATCGACATCGGGGGCCAGAGACAGCCCCTCGACGGGATCATACGAACACTGCGGCGCTTCCGGATGGCTGAATTTCAACCTTATGAGATACGTAGAGCATGCTGCAAAGACGAGGATCCTTACGCATATCCCGGAGGCGGAGGGACGCTAACCAGAGCTTGCCACTGCCTTGAGCGGTTGTTCAGTTCCCTAGAACGTCTCCCGACTCATACGTAAAGGGACTCACTTGACACAGGTCCCACAATGCGGACGTGCCGCGTCGCATTTCTAGAATAATAGCATGAGTTACTCGATAGCAATGGGGTGGCCAATATGCTAACCAACTTGCGCTTGCGGCAGGAGAGGCATGCCTGGGAATAACGCTAATAAGCACTCAGAATCGTAACCATTGCATCTGGCACTCAACTTGATTCCTACGCAAGGAGGGTCGAGAGGAGGTGCTCGAAGATGCCTTCGGCATTGGTATGAAAGTGGCACAAGAGAGGGAAGAAGCAACGAAAGGAGTGGCAACGGAGAAGCACAGTGCGCGGCGGAGCTATAACGCCTGAGAGTAACGGAAGCAGTGTGCAGATCCAAGAAAAGGCGAGAACGCAGTATATGGGGATGGACGCTTGGTGGCGAGTTTCGACGCTGGCACTAGGCAATTTGCGAACAACTGGGTGCCCAATTTGCGAAATGGCCGCAGGTACCGTCTCCTGCACAGGGTCGTAATAGGGTCGAGATAAAACACCGTTGACGCGGCCGGCAGGTGCCTGACCCCGAATTCCCTGCGACTCGGACCACGTGCTCTGTCCTGCCACCAACAATCATTCTTCGAGAACTGACTGGCCCCCCTCCAACCACACTTATATGTTGTATGGATTCTCATCGATATTAATCGTATACACCCCCTCTGTAGCAGCATATTTTTTCTAACATCCTGCGCCGACGGGAATTATATGTGCAGTATTGACAGTCAAACCCCACAGAGGCAATAAACAGAACGCCGGCCTGGAGACTTGCGCATCAAGGAACCGCGCAACTTTTCAGCGGTCCCGGCTCCCGTGTGGTACGATAGCAACCTCCGTCCTATACGGTAACGTCGATACCTACTTTACAAACGAACCGGCCGTTGGCTATTACAAGTGATCCGCAGGTAACAAAACATGTTCTCCGTAACGGTATCCGGCATCTTCTACTTAAATCGTCGACGCGACTCCTCGCAAGGCCTCGGATACCGTTCACGATCTACGCATAGTGCCATGAATTTGGTGTGCACAGACCATAGACCCAGCAAAGTCACGTACAAAATCGTTGCCACAATCCTCCGAGAATGCGGTAGGTGTCGAAATTCGGTGAGGTAGATCCCTACGATCGATTAGATCATGTACACTACTAAGCAAGAGGACGACACAGTCATACCTTGCCAAGTGCCAAGGTTGAGTCGACCTTGAGTGATTGGGATGGAAATAGTCGGACCGATCAACGACGTCTTCGTGTGCGAAACGCTAAAGGAAAATGGTCAAGAATTCGACGGCAAAAAAATCCACGGAGAGACGTACGAGTCACTGTCAATCGGATGGATCGCTCAGTCTCAGACAGGTGGAAAGAGCTGAAAGAAGAACTCACTCCGGCCCTTCATCGGTGTGCCTCCAGTTCAGAGATTCGGGTACAACGTTATCCAAAGCCATGTCCATGTCTCGACACAGGATCAAATACTCGTTCCGCAAAGCACTGCCCTGGCACTAATGCTTACCTCTGCGAACGTCTGGATAGAAGGACCGTTCCGTGACCTGTTATGTCAAGCATAGTACCCTGCAGACTTACCGCTGTCATAATTTTCGTTGATAGTTAGAGCTGCAGAAGTGTGTTGTCTAACGCAGCTGATCAGCATCAGACGCTGCATCGGGGTGCTTCCATTTCCTACATGAACAGGAACAGCATTCCGACCTACAACATCAATCAAACCGGCTGATAGTCGTCCGGACGGTGAAACTAACCTGGACATCGCGCAAGCCAGGTTGGATGTGAGATAAGACTTCCTCGGTTACAAGATGGCAGCCTTTGCCACGTTTGTTGAGGGTAAAGGTCTTTTGCCAGCCCATAATGGATGTTGGGAGAGCTATCAACGGAAGTCGGTAAGGGCAAGGGCTTTCTGGAGTTTGCGTCCAGATCTCAGGAATGGGAAACAGCTGGCCCTTGATTTCGGGATTGTCCATGTAGAAGCTCGTCGATGACATCATCGACTCTATAACCCTCTCACAGTGACAGTGCCAATGATATTTGACATAGCTCGAAGTACTTCTATGTCCGCCTTACTTACTGGAACTATCAAACAAACTTGCGGCATGCTTAAATATATGTTGCAGACGAGGACATCCAACGCAAAACCATGATGGTTTACAATAAAGACTAAGAGCAACATGCACTGTACAATATACTACTAATCGAGTCCGGAGTACCCCACATGTACTGAAAACACTACGGCTCCTCACCGAAGCGCCTCACCCTCTCTACACCACCCCGGCTCCCGGGGACATTTCGGTTCCGGCAGTGATTCGCATAGTGGCCCTTTTCACCGCACTATGAAGTTCGATGGGAAAACATGCCGTTATTCATGTGCGCGATAAGCAAGTGTGAATGACATACCTTAAAGCAGAGGACCTCGTCGAGATTCCGTCGAGGTCCAGCTGGACCTCCACCCATACCACCATAACCTGGTCCGCCGCCCCCACCTTGGCTGCGGTCAAAGTCAGCATAGCGCCCATATCCTGGAGGAGGAGGACCGAGATCTCTATGTGACGGGGGCTCCGGGGGGTCGTAGTCCTTGGGAGATGGAAGGTCGGGTTTTGGACTAGCGTTCGTCAGTCGTAAGCACTCTTCACTCACAGATGATCCGCACTTACTGGCCTCGTGGGCACTCTGGCCCTAGCGGACACAGTCCTGTCAAATACAACTGGCAAGCGACGCGTCGAATGTGCTTCCTCGGACATGTGGGCCCTGTTGAAAGCGGAGTTAGTGAAGCGAACTCAATTCTAGCTGTAAACGTACCAAGTTTGCAGAACCCTCGTTTGTAGTCAGGGCATTCAATCTTCCGTTCTTTCGGGTGTGCATACAGACACTCGTCACCCGCAGAACAGTAGCCATGTTTCGCGAACCACCAGCACTCGGGCATACGCCTCAGATTGTACTCATGCAAGAACTCACAGGCATCGCCTTTTTTACATAGACCACGTAGCCAATGTTTACAGACGGTGGCTAAACGCTCTCTGTCTCTGGGATGTGTGGGCAGCTGCTTTGGTGGTTGGAAATTCTGGGCGGAAGGCGTGGTGTGCCGCAGGGGACAGTGCAGGGGTCCGAGGGGGCAACCGGCAGGGGTGAGGTGCAGTCGACATATTTGATCGTCTAGACAAGGGAGTATGAGCACTGTGAACGGCGTGTCTGAGAAATATGATATGGACGCACCTTTGTCAAGCTTGATGCCTAGCTCATTTTTGATAAATAACTCCTCCGGAAAATTGTTCTGATGAAACTGGGGGCTGATGATGTCGCGCAGAAGGGAAGGGCCTACGAGGGGATCTGCCATGATGGACGGTGGAGAGAGCAAGGACGGGTGTTCCGTGCAGAAAGTCACAATACAAGCTCAGGCTCGCATGGTCACGGTATAAGCTGATAGCTTAGTCATTTCAAGCTGACCCACGCTCGAGTTCAAGTTAGCCTCCGCGCTCTCCCCTTGACTCGGTCCCTCATGGCTTGTTAGTGCACAACCGTACCATGGCCGCATATCGTACTACCTGTGCTTTTATCGCGGGAACTAAAGCACACGGTGGTCCCCCGTGATGTTGGCGAGACGGTAGGCGGCCTCTCTAATGCCACGAGTGGGCGGAGGCATTTCCTGGGAGCCACGGCTACAGACGCGAGGCAGCGCCACGAGGGCGGGCTCTCGGCGAAGCAACAGCAGATGAACCTATCGTTCCCATATCTGTTCAATTCAAATTCTAGACGGTCTGTTTTTAGTCCCCGTTTAGGCCCTCGCACTGCTGTCATTATAAACATGCGAAAGTACTTTAACTGACCTAGTTCCCCACCTTGCCGCCCTGACGCGCTCCCCTCCTTCGTCCCACCTTCGCCATGGATTTCTCGCTGCCTGTATACCATAACCTCGCCCCGGCGTATGCTGCCCTCGTCCTGACCTTTGCCTTTTACCTGCACTTCTCAGGCACCCTCTCGAAACCCGTCTGTAGTCTCCCACTCCCACCGGGTCCCAAGACGTCCTGGTTTGGCGGTGTATCGCTCCCAAAGGTCACTCCCTGGCATGTCTATGCGGAATGGCGCGAAATATATGGTATGCCGCCTTCTATATTCCCCGCGTGCATCTCTGACCATTACATTACAAGGCGACATAATCTATGTCCGCACATTCGGCAATCCGATTATTATCTTGAACTCATCCAAGGCGGTCTACGATCTGCTGGACAAGCGTAGTTCTATTTATTCTTCGCGCCCAGTCCGCACCATGGTCCAGGAGCTGTAAGCGCACCCTTAAATGACGGCACGCCGGCATATTCACAATCAGTCGCACAGAATGGGCTGGAGCTGGATGTTCTCGTCCATGCCATACGGCGCGTTCTGGCGAAAGCATCGCGCGCTTTTCCAGAAACATTTTCACTCACGTACTTCCAATCAATACCAGCCCATTCAGGAAAAAGAGGCACACGTCTTGCTTCGTAACTTGCACAAAAGCCCGGACGCTTTAGCGCACCATATACGACGGTTGGTAATATTTTCCATGATCGCAACTGCTCTGATTCTCTCACAGAAGCGCAGCAGCTGTGGTCATGAATATATCATACGGCCATCACGTCGTACAGGAAGGAGACGTGTACGTGAAGCTTGCGGACGATGCAATGACCGGTCTCGCCAAGGCTGGCATTTTCGGCACCTACCTTGTAGACTATATTCCTCTCCGTAAGTACCCATTCAACACTTCTTCATATTTTATTCTATTTTATTTTAATATGTCATGCAGTTAAATACATCCCCGCGTGGATGCCAGGGGCCACATTCAAGCAGCAAGCAAGGGAGTGGAGAAAGTCCACTCAGGCCATGATCAACCGTCCATTCGAGGAAGTACAACAGAGAATTGTACAGGATCTTTTTTCGACTTATTCTGATATTTATCTGATCATTATCACAAAGGCCAACGGAACCGCAAGGCCGTGTTTTGCTACCACTGAGCTGGAGAAGTGGGCAAAGACTGGTCAGAACCCGGAACAAGCTACTATCATCAAAAATGTCGCAGCAATCTCGTATGCAGGTAAGTATCGTTTCCCCACTTGACGTGATGTTCTAGCTACCGGTCACTAATTTTTGCGTAGCTGGAGCTGATACCGTATGTCTATTTTTCCACTCATCCCATAATGTCCTGACTTCGCCGCCAGACTGTATCCGCGATCCAGTCCTTCGTTTTAGCTATGATGCTGTATCCCGACGTACAGCGAAGGGCACAACAGGAAATTGACGCCGTCACGGGCTCGCAACGCCTCCCCCGATTTTCAGACCGGAGCTCTCTACCCTTCGTCGACTGCGTAGTCTGGGAATCCCTGCGCTGGAATCCCGTCACACCGCTGGGTCTCATCCACACCGTCACCACCGACGACGTGTACGAAGGGTACCGCATTCCCAAAGGCACAACAGTTCTGCCTAACGTCTGGTAAGCGACAACCCCTAGGTCTCTCTTTTGCCCTACTGATTGTACTGGACTTGTACCCTGCAGGTACATCCTCCATGATGAAGGCACATACCCAGACCCTATGGCCTTCTCACCCGAACGATTCCAGAATCAAGAAAAGAATAAGAAAGCAGGCATCAACGACCTGCCTCTTGCAGCGTTCGGCTTCGGACGACGGTGGGTCTGATTCGAAAAATATATGGGCGCGCCTAGTCGCCGCAGACAGATTCTGATTTTCATGTCTCATGATTCTGCAGCATGTGCCCTGGTCGTTACCTCGCCATCGATATGATTTGGATCACCGTCGCTTCCGTACTCTCGGCTTACACCATTGAAAAGCCAGTAGATAAGGACGGCAGGGTTATTGAGCCCGACACTGAGTATACATCAGGGCTCTTGAGGTGAGCGTCATTTGACGTTGCATATGTGAAGCGAATCTGAATCTGCATATGAAGCCGTCCGAAGCCGTACCAGTGCTTGATCCAGCCACGATCCTCCGCTGCCCTCGCCCTCGTTTGCCAGACTGAAGAAGAATCCCTCTGATACTAACCCAACTACCAGGAATACCGCCTACGAGCGCGTCACATAGAGAACAGCTCGCACATCTACGGCATGTGCGGCTTCCTTAATGTCTGCTGTAGCATCACTATATTGGATACCGCCCGGAAGACCCTGTTGTAATCTACCAGTACCCGAGCAAGCGTGCTTCTCCCCCCACATCATTTACGCGCCTGACTGCTTCTGCTACTTCGCGTGCCCACTCTTCGCATGCTCTTCTACTGTCCTTTGTACGAACACCAGCGTCATCTATGATCTCTACGAGGTATGTGCTGTAATCTAGACTTGCGTGATGAAGCGATGGTCGGCGGTCTATTCGTGCGGGCGGGAAGCGGAGCGCAGCGAGCAAATCCGTTATAGACGGACTTGGTGTTGCGTTTGAGTCTGCAGTGAAAGGTGGTCCAACTTCCAACCGGACCAGCGCACATCTATGCGACTCTTCGTCCGGCTGTCTTAGCGGCACTGGCAATGTAGGGGTACTGCATGCGACGTAGAACCTCGTATGGTTCACTGCGTCCAACAGCGTCAGCCAAAAATCTGACGTGCTCGCAACGCAACCTACCATTGGCACTCTGAATCCCCTCGTGCAAGACCTCCAAATTCCCATAGACCCTCGCGCAAAAAGCCGAGCAAATCGCCGCGCTTCGTTCACCCTCGGGGTCATTCGCGACCCTCTCCGCAGCCGCCGACGTCGACGACACCTTAACCACCGCCGCGCCCGGCAAATTCTCCGCCAAAAACTGGCGACACTGTCCTAAAGCCTGCAGCACTGTTCATTCACCACTCCCCCTCGGACCGCGATGCGCAGACGGCAGCAGTGGCACGCACCTGCTCATGGCTCAGCACCTGCTCGACGCGCGCGAGCGGCACGCCGCGGCGCACGAGGAGACAGTGCTGCACACCCAGAACCGCCGCGCCGCAGATCCACACGCACGCGCCGAGCGCGGGCGCGCGCAGGAGGTCGGCCGTCTCGACGACCGCGCCGAAGATGCTGTTTTCCTGCGGGAGGAGCGCGAGCGGGACGGCGGCGCCCACTGCGTCAAACACGTCTGCGGGGGCGTGTCAGTACGCGGTGCTCGGTGCCTGGGCCCCTACCTCCTGTCCATGTCCTTTGCGATAAGCGAATGAATGTACAGACCTGCGATGCTCGCGCACGCCTCGTATTCGACGGCGTCGCCGAAAGTGTCATAGGCTATCTGCAGGGCGCATGCCAGTGAGATCGGGCTAGGGCGTTTGGACTCTGGGGCACAGAGCGGGACTTACCTGATGGGAGTACGTACCGACGGGGCCGAGGTAGGCGAGCTTGGGCGCGGGGCGGGGGCTTGGCTGAGACATATTGACAGGGTCGTACTGCAACCGCGATCTAAGAACGCCAACTTGTAATTGAGTCTTGGTCGACGGGACGTTGTCGAATTGTTACACCCGCGCCGCGTCGTCCTGTCGGGTTCTTACTCCGATGACATCCAGCCGTCGCGCTGTGTCCGCTGCTCGCCTCCGCCACCTCCGAGCAGCGCACTCTCCACGATATTGACGCTCTTGTTCTCGCAGCTCTGAGCGAGCCGAGGCCGTGAGCAGACATTACAACAGAGATCCCTATAAATCACTAACTAATACAATATATGTACTACTCTAATAAGATCGACAACAACAACGAAAGCTTGTCCCGCCCTGACATACGGCGGAAGCGCATCCAGTTCCTCGTACAGCACCCGCGACGCCCTCTTCTCTCCTAGTATGTACACAGACGCGTAATCCGATGGCATATACATTTTTTACATCTGAAGGAAAGAAATACTCTGGCCGCACGTCTTGAACGCGATATCGTTCAGCATCCTCGAGTACCGATCTACGCATCGAGTAGGGGTCATCAGTTTAACATCCGCGCTCGACGAAGGCCCGGCAGAACTTACGTGCGAGAGGAATACGTTCTCCGAACTTCGCAATAGCAGATCTATACATAGAGGTCAATAGAGTCCGGCGATAAGACAGGTCTTCGCAATACGAACGCAATGTATTCGACTTCCGCGCGTAGCGTAAGCATCTGTTCTTCTGACTTGGCGTCCTGAGCCGCGTGCCAAAACCGGACGAGCACCCTACCGGCCATGAACCAGCAGAACTGTGCACCGGCGTGTCAGCTGGCGCGACAAGCGGTAGACGGCATATCTATACTCACAGCGCAAAAATAATCCAGAAGTGTGATGTCGTAACTTGTGGATTGCACGGCGTAGATTAGGTCCAAGATGGCCCGCGCCGCTTCCAGAATTTTGTACGCTGACATACAGCCCGCCGACCCGACATGCGCGTGGGGATCGTGGAGAAGAATAATGGCGCTGGGGAGCACGTCAGAGTGGCTCATCGGAGTAGAGCAAAAGAACACATACACATGGGGAATTAAGTGAGCGGTATACAAGTGCGAGTCCACGACACCGTCAGGCATGGGGTTCTTGAGGTGGTGCGGGAACGACGCCCTGAAGGACATGGCTATGCGGTCAATCTCGACAAACGCAGACGTACGGCGCGGGTCGGCCGCCAGATCCTTCGCGCGAATTTCGCTCGAATACTGCTCCCAGAAGTTGGCATAAGCTGGGTCGTATGCGACGTCGCTTTCGCCTCTGAAGCGCCTGGACCTGAAGCGCAGGTTGTATGTCTTCACTCTCGACAAGAGCATATTGCCTTTGATGTATAGCGAAAATGAGTCCGTCTGGTCTTCCGGATGGGAGAGGATGACGTCCTTCGTCTGGGACCACTGCCGAACCTCGCGAGGAGCCGGTGTCTGCAAAGTTACGTCAGTATACACTCAGACACGACTATGCCAAATCCCTGACCCCAAAGTCAAACAGGTCGCCTTTGACGGGCAGCAATTGTGTGACATCCTGGTCATCGAGACTGAGCGCCCATCCGTTGCTGCAGCCGTGTTGCCGCTCCATAACGTATGCGAGCCAGAAGGTATTCCGCCTTATCTCATCGTCGACGATGTCCTCGGCGGGAGGCAGGATCGAAGGTGCCCGCAAACTCTCGGCGATAGACTGAAACGGTGCGCATGTGTTCAGTCCGAGTGGCACTGCTGCGCGCAAAGTACGGGCCGAGCTCATAAACAGCTGTGTAACGTAGTCAGCGGCCAGCGCTCAGGGGAATACATAGACAACCGGTACCTCAACCCATCTGGCATAGTTTATTCAGCATATATATGCTAAAACAAGTCAGTGAAGACTCACCTTGCGTGGCACCAGTACCACCAATTGCAGATGATCGACGCTGCATGCAAAGTTAGACATGCGTCTCGACTACTGTGCCATCGTCTTTACCTTGCACATGCTCGAGCAACCTCGAACCCTTAGCTATATGCCGATCCCACTCGCGGCATGCGAATTTGACCTGCTGTTCCGCGAATGAATCTGTCTCCTCGGGATTCCGGAATTTATCATTGAAGATCTCGTCTGATGCGCCGTAAACCTAAAGGAGCTTATGACTGATCGACAGGTACGCACCAGGAGCCATCTCGTTCAAATTCGGCTGAGGCGTCGGGACAACGGCCACCGTGTACATGCTGGCCACAGCGCAAATGGCATGGAGCACGGCCGTGCTCGGGAACTTCGGATGAGTAGGAGGCAGAGTCAGCGAGGACATGAAGCTTGGGCCATGGAAAAGCCGGCCCGCGTGGGGGTGGAATGCGAAGAAGATCTCCACGCTAAATGAATGCCGTGATAAGCGCCCCGTCTCATGCAATGACATCCGGTGACTTACAGGTGGCGGAGGAGATGAGGCTGGGGTAAATTAGGTGGCCACGTTTGCCACGTAACTTGATAGCCGTATTGCGAGGGCGGCGAGGACGCCGCGGACGCTGGAGAGCTGGTGATATGGGCTGTGGGGGCAGGCATTGACAGGTTGGATATATCGCCCATAGACCCCATAGAGGCGTGGAAAGCAAGGGCGGCGTCCGGTGAATTAGAGGCTCCAAGTCCAGAGGGAGGTGTATAAGCGGGTGTGGAGTTCGAACTTGCCGGGTCGTTCATCAGGGAGAACGAGGAAAGCATGCTAGATTCACTGAATGAAGAAGCATTCGTGGTTGTTCCGTTTTCAGGCGAGAACACGTTGGGCGGCGAGGGTTTGGAGCCGTTGGGGGATACCTGTTCTCTGAGCATGGCCTCGAGCTCATCTGCACGACAAGGTCAACCCGGGAGCGTCCTATCTAGCGCCTGACAAAGGACTCACTGATACGATTCTCCAATTTCTCATACCGGTTCTTCGCGGGCTCGGGAGGAACACTCTGGCCTGCAACTGGAGGAGAGGGGTAAGACAAAGGTCAGAGAATGCGGAAAGGACTTGCCTTCATCGAAAGTGCACTCCGGATGATCTGGGAGGAGTACACCGGCAGGGGCATGGGATACCGCATGCGCATGGGACCGAACGCAAGTGGAGCACGGCCGCTGGGCGTCGCTAAACAAAGCGTTTAATGGCAAAGCAGTGAAGAGGTAGCAGCACAAACGTACCATTTCTGAAGAGCAAAAAAATGAGTCACTTACAGCGTAGAGACGCGTACTGAGATACTTACCAGCTTTCTCCTACGACATTGGTGGCATGCCTGGAATCGGGAGGCCCTGAATGAACACATTGAATAAAGCAGACGTCGCCCATCACGCACCTGGTTTCGCTTGAGGACGATTGGATTTGTAGAGTTGCTGGCCGAGGGCGAGCCGTTCTTCGAGGAGGGGACCTTGGGCATAAGGAAATGGAGAGAGGAGGCGTTGAGAGCAGGGCGCCAAGGGCTGATTCATCTCGTCTGCTAATCTCCGGCTGACGTCAGCGCGTCCCCCGCCCCGATCCGTGAACCTGCCTCGATGCGCGGCTGACTCGGCGGCTGCGCTTCTTCCGCACCGCCAGTCCGCCCGACTCGCTTCGCAGCCTTTAAATATTCTGTCCCAAGCTGCCTGCATCCTGCCGCCATGTTCTACAACCTCGCCGCCGCCGCCCCTCTCCTTCTCGTCCCTGTGCGCGCCCTCGGGCCCGTTGTGCCCCATTCTCTGTGCTCCGTGTCCTTCAACGGGTACGAGCTGCACAACATCCCTCTCAACCCGTACGAGATCCACGACGTTCCCCATCTCCTCGCCTTCCTCGCCGACACCCTCCCAGAGGGCCTCATCCTCTACCGCGTGTTTGACGACTTCGACGTCGATTCAGAGGAGCCGCCGCGAAATTACCCCACAATCGTGCCCGCCGCCATCACTGTGACCGTCCCGAGCTCTGTCAGCAGCGCGAACGACTTCATCGCCGTCGGGCAGCTCAAGTCGCACGATCTGTGGAACGCGGCCGCGAGCGAGGCGCCGGGGGTGCTGAGGCATTTGGCAGGGATGGTCGAGAAGACGCGGCTGAACATCCTCGCGGCGGACGGCCGCCCCACGTATGTCTACATCTCAATGCCCGGGTTTGGAATTGGCCCTGTAGAGTGAACGTACGTATCTTCCCTCTGCACTGCCGAATTGGTTTCTTACTGTCTATGCAGGACCTCTTCATGATTTAGAGCCCTAATCTTGTTGTATCCTTAGCCTGTATACCTATACCTTAATGATGTATCCGTATTGTGTGTGCATATATTATTCCAGCATGGTTGTATTCGACAATGTATGAGATGCTTGCGATAGATGCGGTGTGTGAATCAGATTCGAGAAGCGAGGCGGGGTAAGTAATGCAACGAGTCTAGATCCCAGAGGTATCCGAAATAATAGGTATAAAAAACCGAGGGCCGAAAGACGAAAGCGAAAGCAAGGCAAGAGCGTAAACAAAAACCAGAAAATCCAAAAGCGAAATTAAGAAACGGGGTATGCACATCAAAGATCGTGTCGCATAGGCAAGCCGCAGGCCGTCCTCGCCATAGATAACATATATGTAGCCCAAACCAATCCAAAGGATATGCAAGCGGCCCTCAAGGCTGGAACTTGCCCAAACTCTGAAACGCCGACGTGATGTTCCCGACATCGACACGGGCATTCGTGCTGGAATGAAAGAAGGTGAACGCCGGAGTCCACACCGCATTGAAGGTGGCATCCGTGAGCGAGTTGTCCTGCACGGCCGTCGACGCGTTCGCAGAGTCCGTCCAGTACACACTCGTCTGTGTCCCGACA
The DNA here is from genome assembly GCA_004679275.1 of Dentipellis fragilis. Lineage (NCBI taxonomy): Eukaryota > Fungi > Basidiomycota > Agaricomycetes > Russulales > Hericiaceae > Dentipellis > Dentipellis fragilis. Next base: position 25,605 of record SEOQ01000049.1, read on the forward strand.
ATGGCCCAGTCCCGCAGCGCGAGGGATTGATCTGTTCCGAAGAACAGATCGCCCGAGGGTGTCGAGAACGATGACACGACCGAGCCGATGTCGGAGGGCGTGATGGAGCCGAACACAGCGACCTCGAAAGAGGGAAGCGATGCAAGCAACTGCCCGAGTGCGGTGCTGTTTGCGGGCGGGACCGCAGGCGACGATAGCACGAACTGGGCGAATGCGATGGCAGTCTTGATGTCGGGGATGGCAGAAAAAAAGCTGAGGAGGACAGAGTTAATGTGGTTCAGTGTGCCATACTGGAGTGGATCCACTGCGATAGAAGCGGAGACATTGGACGAAAGGGAGGCGGGTAGGGCGCTGAGGATGGGTCCGACATAGACCACAGATCGCGGTGACACGTCCCTGGAGAGCACGGCGGCCTGTCGTGCTCCTCCAGAGGCGGAATCGAGGAAGGGGAGTCGCAGACGTAGAACGTCTAGTACTCCATATATCGGTCGGTCTGAGTAGCACGAAGGATTGAAAGTATTCTGCGAAGACACGGCAGAAAGTCCGAAAACATTTGTCTCGATAGAGTTCAGCAGTTGGGTCTGGCTGCTGGAGAGACTGGGGTAACACGAGATAGGCGGTGGGAATGGGGCACTCGTGGAGTTTGTAAGCTGCGCCGAAATGTTGTTTCCACCGGGGGACACAGTAGCGTCGAAAGGCAGCAAGATAGGCGACGAGCTGATCAACGAAATGAACAAATTCAGTTTATTCGGATCCTGCTGCAGCTCGGCTTGCCAGTAATTTTCCAATGCCTTGCGCTGTTGGGTCGACGAAGCTGCATACAGCATATTGTTCACAATGTGTGCTTGGAAGACGATGACAGGACACATACCGGATGCAAAGCTGTACATGCGATCGAGGACACCGCGCGCCGTGTCGTCAACTTGTGCTGCTTGGGCGCTGCTTGGCTGGCCATCATTCTGGAAGAGGACTTGTGGCTCCGTGACCGTCTGGCTTGCAAAATCAAAATTAAACCCCAGCGATGTCGTCTTAAACGCCGACGACTGATCATTCACGGGGCCATCGGCGCTGCTTAAACTACCCCAATTCGCCTTCTGTACAAATTCTTGGAGCTTTCCGACCGCAGTTGGATCCTGAGACTGCACAAAGTTCCATAAGAGTGCTGATTGTGCCCACTGTGTACGATTGGGCATAGTCTGTGGGTCCAAGCCAGGCGCTACATCGATCACTTTTGCCTGGGCGGCGCAGTTGCCATTGACCGGGGTACCCTGCACCGCGAACATTGCTGCAGCCACCACATCAGGTGTCATGTTGACATCGAGAAGTTTGTTGGCTATTGGTGTCAGCTCCACCAAGCTCTGCGCGAGGTGATTGCATTGTCCCGAAGAACTTGATGCGCAGACGCAAGTGCCATCTACCCCGATAATGAGAGACATGGTGTGATGATGCATGGAAGTACTCACCAAGACTACAGGCATTCCCCGTAAGATTTCCCGAGCATGAGACAGTAGAGTTTTTGTGTTTTCCCCCGACGACAATGCCTACCACGACACCAATGATAACCAGTAGTAAGACCACACAAGCCCCAACCGCCAGCTTGATCTTATTTGTCCGTGTTAACTGTGGAGCCAGTCGGTATCCCCTCGACTTGGACGGGCTAGGATTGTCATCTTCTTCGATAGCATTCGGGAAGACCTGCAAGCTCTGTCGTTTGCGCCCTCCGCGCGTCTTCTTGCGTCCACTGGCCTGTGCTACCGCTTCAGAAGATGACCCAAGCATACCGGCGTGACCTTCCCAGGGCTTGTCGAGGCTACTCTCGTTGTGCTGGCTGAACGAGCCAACACTATGGTGGGGCCGATGGCCTGCAGTGAGCATGTCGTTCAGCCGGTCAGCTCGCTGCACTAAATCCGGAAGCGGGACCACAGCCTCGAGCCGTCTGTGTTCCTGCTCCTCCGCAAGGGCCATATGTGGAAGCCTGGGCACCGGAGGAAGGGGTTTCACACGGAACCAATCCGCTGTGTGTTTCAGTGCGCGAGCAGATCGCTGAGCCGCACTGGACTGTGATATCCGAGATATGAATGATGGTGCTTGACTTCGCGTGGTGCGATGTGAGTTGGTAGAGGCGCGGCGTTCATGGCTCTTTGAGTTGGACTTTGGTCGGACCCCCGCGCTCGACGGCGCAGCTGGACTATACAACATGGACGTCGATGCGCCGTTGTAGGCGATGTTGCCCGCATCAGCACCATCAAAGCTGCTTGTCATCCCTGTCGATGGGGAGCGGATAGGTCGCAGGGGAATAGAGCTGTCAAACGTCGCAGGACTTGCCCGATGCATAGTTGATGGAGCACCGCTATTCCTTGACATCGAACGGGCTTGGAAAGGGCCTATATTTGCAGCGGTTCGCGACATGCGACGGACGTCTCGGGGAATTCCAATGTCGACCTCAAGGTCTCGCAGAGTATCAGTATTATCCCCTCCAACGTCGGAGCCGTGCGTGGTCGGAGGCACAGTATTGGGTGTATTCGGAGCAGCCTTCAGAGAGTCAGTGTATGATGGCGGGTAGCTAGTGAATGCCGAGGGACTGTAGACCACGCGCGATGGTGGGTATGTGAGTTCTGATACGAGGCTTCCAGTATCAATCTCTGGGGCTGTCCCATGAGGCTGGACTGCCTGCGATTCAGAGGACAGTCTACCAGTAGCGGACAGCAGACCGGTGATGAACGAGGTTGACAAGAGTCTCTCTTCGGCGGGGTCTACGGAGATGCTGGAGGATCCCTCATGCCAATCGTAGGGAGACAATCCTGATGATGATGGCGAGGCAAGGCCACCATGTGACGCATCGGAACGAGCAGATGGTTGAAGGTTGTTATAATGCGCTGGAACGCGTCCATAATCGCCACGTCGGGGAAATGAGGAAAGGCCGGCAGATGAGATTGGAGAACCAGGCGGAAAGGCAGTGGGGGGAGAGGCAGTTGCTTTCTGGCGCAAGGTCAAAGGAGAGGTGGTCTGGTGGGAGAAGGCGGAATGCTGTGGACTGTGAAAGACGGGTGTCGTCGGTGTGCTAAGGGGGTTGCTCGTAGTGGGCGACGGTACTGTTGTGGGAGGAGGAGGAAACTGGGACAAGCGAAGGGATTCTGCAGTGATTCCGGTGGCATAGGTGTTGTGGCTGATGGTACTGTCAGCGATACCAGAGACGGTCGTAGAGAGTGAGGCCGCTGAACGGTGCCGGGACGTTTCCAAGGTCAGTCTCTCTTCAGGCGTCCATGGATCAGACATTACTACGCGTGGGACGTGTCAGTGAGAGAGGTCGAGGAGACGTGGGCGAACATACCTGATCAAGAACACTGACAGCTCGAGATGCGAAGGCCGAAGAAGCTACGTAGAGTACATAACGAAGCTGGGGAGAATCGCAATCAACTAGCGAGGCAGTTGACCGCCTAGAGTCCTGGAACAAAGAGTAGGCCTTGAGGGAAGCTGTATATAGACAAGACTGATGATGATCACGCACGAAAGCCTGTGAAGGTCTGGCTAAGGGGAGAATGATGAAGGGATGCCGGAACGGGGCAGAAATGGCGCAGTGCCAGCTAAGGAATGTGGAAGAGAAAAGAATGGGAGGAGCTAGGAAAGCGGATGGAGAGGGGGAAGTCCTGGCGTGAGCAAGGATGATCGCGGCGGACATGGTCGCGTATAGGCGAGCAGGCACGCCGTACACCCGGCCCTACAACAAACTGCCTCCGTTTTTGTCTGGCCCGTCGTCCTATTCTGGGTCATTTCAGGAACACTCTTACGGTATTATGCTTATCCTGACTTCTAGCGGGGCCGGAACCGTCCGTACTTGGCCAGACACTATCGGACCATTCGTCGTAACCACGCAGTCGAAAAATATCAGGGAATCCAATTCGAGGAAACAGAACAGAACTCTTCAGTATCCATATAGTGAACAGATGAAGGGGAAGCGGTGGAAAAGGTCGTGGACGCGAAGCCGTAGTGGTCGTAAAGGTCAGCAGAGGGATAAATGGTATGATATGTATGTCATGGCCATGGAGAGTATTGCACACACTATAAACATGTGTCGGTCCGGTTACTCACGCGACAATGCACTTGCTGTTCTTGCCCTGCTTCTTCTCCCGCTGAGGCGGGTTCACTGTCGACAACGTATTCAACGTCTATGCCTCGATAACGAGAGGTCGAGACTCGGACTCACAGACTGCGCGAATCGCCTCATCGAAGACATTTTTCAGTCCCTTCTGTGTCAGCGCAGAGCACTCCAGGTACTTGACAGCACCAATTTCCTTCGCCATGCCAACACCCTGGGGGTATTGAATAGGGGCCATGCGACTGCGGCACACTGTCAGATGCATCCTGATGACGAAGAGACATGGACAATGTTCGTACCGGTCGCGCAATTTCTCAATGGTTCCGGGATCCTCGCGCAAATCCAGCTTCGTCCCCACCAAAACTACAGACGTTTGCGGCGCGTGATGGGAAATTTCGGGGTACCACTGGCGTCTAGTCAGCATCCTTCTTTGCCGGCTCGTATAACACACATGTACATACCTTGGTCTTGACGTTCTCGAAACTTGGCGGGCTAACCAGAGAGAAGCAGATCAAAAACACGTCGGTCTGGGGGTAGGACAGAGGCCGGAGACGGTCGTAATCCTCCTGCCCAGCTGTATCCCAGAGACCGAGCGAGATTGTCTTGCCGTCCACCATGACATTGGCAGAGTAATTATCGAACACTGTGGGCGTATTGAGTTTGTATGGAAGAGTAGAAGTTCGACGTGTCGCAAACCTGTCGGGATATATTCGCCCTGCGAGGGATGTGAGAATGACGACGCGGAAGAGTGTAGGCCACGAAACTCACAGGGAAGGCATTTGTGGTATATGAAATAAGAAGGCAGGTCTAATCACCGTCATGATAAGCTCTCCAGAACGGCTCGAGCTATGAGCGCGCTCGACTTGCCTTGCCGACAGCACCATCTCCGACAACGACGCCTGTGAACAGCTAATCAGCCATGCACGAGGGGAATGGCAACCACGCGACGACGTACACTTGATTGCCTGCATGCTGAGAGCAGAGTTTCTACAAGGCTAGTATTAACCTGGCGATTGGGAGTGAGGAGGAGAAGTAGAGTCTTCTAGTATGAGTGAGGTGGACGCTGGATGATGGACCTGGAACGATGAAGCGACAAAGGAGATGCCAAACGATTAGAACCATGGCAACGACGACAGAGGGGCGAGAGCAAGAGGGAGACTCGCCTCAAGAAGAAGATAAGCTATGTGCCGTCACGAGAAGAGGGGAAATGGGAGAGAAGGTCGTTTGGAGGGCTGAGGCTGAGGCTCGGTCGACAAGCAGATTGGTCGCGTTGATGCAGTATGGGCACGCCTTGACAAATAAGCAGTCCGGCTTCCAGTGGCCCGCCCCTTGATCCGGCGCTCTCGAACTGCTAGCTACCGTCTCTCTTCTCGCATCCTCTTTGGAATAAAACTGCATCTCAATCCAATCAGTTTCTATATCTCGTCCCCGGCGCTTTTGTAGATGAAGTTCCCTACTCGTCCGTCTCTCTCCGAATCCGTTCGTCCACCCGCGGATCGCTCATCTCCTGAGCGGCGTTCGCCGCAACTGAGTCTAATCCGGATTGCATTTAATTCTCCCCTCCCCTCTGAGTCCTCTCGACCTGCAGAAATATGGCCCCTCCTATGCCCCGCCTGATCCTTGTCCGCCATGGTAACTGTCCTTGAAACTGATTCCTTATGTCTGTCTGATGATGGCTTGGGGTTTCAGGAGAGACAGAGTGGTCGATAAATGGGTGAGCATGGCAGATCCCTGACTTAGCCTGTGCAAGTATCACTCATTCGAGATTGCATCAGCCGCCATGTACGTCTTTTCGAGGAGTGAATAGCACAACGCTAAATCAACACTATCAGACTGGTCGTACGGACATACCCCTTACAGCGCGGGGAGAGGAGCAGATTAAGGAAAAGGCTCCATCCCTCGTAGGCGACGGAAGTATGTAACCGTTGCCACTGATGCAGCGGTATGCTCGCAAGCTGACATGGGATTCAGAGCTGATTGACACTGCCAATCTGCACGTCGTCCTCGTTTCGCCCAGGCGGAGAGCGCACACCGTAAATTGCCTTCACCTACAGACTTTGTCATAATCTATCACTGACATCTAAGTGACTGCAGACATTCCATTTGCTCTTTGGTCACCTTCCGAAGGCACCTGACCACATCATTACGGAGACCGTCCGCGAATGGGATTACGGTCAGTATGAAGGTTTACTGAGTTCGGAAATCCGAGAGAAGGATGCAAACTGGCAAATCTGGAACGATGGGTAGGTGGACAAGGCGCTCCTGGTTTCTCCGATCTCAACTTCGTTATGCTCTAGATGTCCCGGCGGGGAATCAGTCGAAGACATGGTGTGTCGCGTGGATGGCGTTATTGCTCAAGTACGCTCTTCTTTTTGTACCACATTTCCGTTTACCAATGGAAGCTGGTAGGTCCGCGAATACCATAGAAAATGGAAGGAAGAAGGCCAAGGGACTCGAGATGTTGTCATTGTCGCTCATGGACATTTCAACCGCTGCCTCATTGCTCGCTGGATCAACCTTCCTCTTGCTTCTGGCAAGGAATTTACCTCTTATTCCACATCTAATGTTAATCGCGTCCAATTAGGCACGTCCTTCAACGTTGAACCTGCTGGGGTGAGGTCTTCCCTTTTTAAAGAATGCTGCTCTGTTTTGACGCTGTCGTAGATCGCCGTCCTGGGCTACAACCACAACTCGCTCGTTGAGCCTGCCCTCAACGCCTTGAATTTGAATGCCTTGTAGATTATAAATGACGTACGCTCTGCTTCGAAGTCGTAGATGTATCAAATATTGCATGTGGTAGAGGCTTCTTCCATCACGAATTGATTTGAAAGAGGACTCGTGCTACTAGAGTCGGCCTCAGGATTGCTAATTACAGAAATTCTTTCTGGTACAGATAAATAGAAATTTCGGCTGAAACGTGCGCTGTGATAGTCTGAGTTAAGATCTAAGCATGCGTGAAATTGCATGATTAAAAGTTGAAACGTTGACGGAAGAGAGCCAGAGGCCGGAAGAAAAACGCGATCGAGTCCGAGCAAGGACACGTCCACGCGTCCTCCTTGTTGACCATTGATTGGCTCCCTCTACAGCCCGTCCGTCTATCACACCACCGCCTGTGGCCAACATTCTTTCCTTCATACCCTATACCTTCACCAGATAATGGCCGACAACGATATCCAGGACGCTACTCCGACTAATGAAGCTACTGTCCAACCGGAGGATGACAAGATCTCCGATAATCTGGACGCGCAGTCTCCAACCATGGAGACTCATGGCGAAGTCGAGGCCGAACACGAGGACTCTGACGTCGCTCCGGCCAGGAGTAGCCTAGACGACACGTTCAGTGAAAGCGTGGCCGAAGTCTCCAATGAACCAGTCGAAAGCCATGAGGGTGAAGCAGGACAGGATTTGCAAGCTGGGGATGCTCCTGCAGCCGAAGCAGCAAGTCCGACAGAGGAGACCGAAACAGCTGTCAAGAAAACGGCGCCTAAGTCGCCCACTGGCAAGTCTGCAGCTACCAAACCCACAATGTCCGTCAAGCCAGTTGCAGGCAAGCCGGGCGCGTCCGGTCCTCCTACGCCTCTGGTCAAGAAGGTGATGTCCAACTTCTTTCACACATGTGCTTGTTCGCACTTACATATTTCTTAGATAATTAACTCCGGCAAGTTTGGGGCAGGCGCTGTCAAGTCCACTCCTACCGCAGCAGCCAGGACCACGACTGCCAGTGCGCGTCCGACCGCCTCATCCACGACTGCCACCAAACCCTCCGCAGCATCGTCTTCGACTGCCTCTAAGACGACTATGTCTCCGAAACCGTCTACTGGCACTATCGGCACCGCCGCACCTACTCGCAGGACCTCTATGGCCCCTACCAAGGCCGCTACGCCTTCCGCAAGGTCAACTTTGGCGTCTTCGACTTCAGCCAAGACCGGCGCAGCTAAGCCGACTAGTGCTGCTGCTGCCAGGGCCTCGGTCGTCTCTCCCGTGGAGTCGAATGGGTCGCTGAGGTCGTCGACAGCCACAAGGCCTCGGGCGTCTGTGTCGGAAGGCGTGCCAGCGAAGAAGCCTCTTTCGTCAAGGGCAAGCCTTTCCTCTTCTGCCAAACCGCCTGCCACCACTGTCAGGCACACCAGGACGCCAGGTGCAGGCTCCATATCCTCGATTAGGGAGGTGAAGGGTGACGGGAAGGTTTTGGAGGACGTTCAGAACAAGGTGAGATGATGTGATGAGTAGCCAGTGAATTAATTACTAATTATAATGTCACAGCTGAACGAGGCAAATGTGTCTCTGACTTCCAAGAGCGACACTATCACGGAATTGGAGGGCCAAGTCGAGACGCTGCGTGCTTCGTTGGATGAAGCCAATGCTGATGCAGAGAAGAAGCGCCAGGCAGTCGAGGAGCTCGAACAGGCGAAGGCCGAAGCCGAGAAGAATTTGGCCGAAGTCAAGCAAACTTTGGAATCGTTGCAGACGGACGGGTCTCAACTGCAGTCTGTTCAGAGCGAGGTATAAATATTGCTTCCTAGCATATTGTCTTTATTTAATGTTTCTTTGCAGCTTGAAACCGCCAAGGAAGCTGCTGCCTCGCAGAATGAATTGATCACCAGCCTTCAGGAGCAAACTAAGGCGATGGAGGCCGAGGTCACCGCAGCAAAGGCGAACTTGGAGGCTCTCCGCGCCTCTAATGATTCAGAGGTTGCCGACGTGAACGCTGAAGCTCTTGTCAAGGCGAAGGCCGACTTCGATGCAATCCAAAAGGAAGTCGAGAAGCTCAAGGTCGCGCACGCTGCAGCACTGGAGGAAGCGACTCAGAAGCTTAAGAACCTTGAAGAACAGGCGGCCAACGCCGAGAAACTGGCGACCGAGCTCTCTGAGCTGAAGGCGGAGAAGGAAGAGACCGCCAACAAGGTGTCCGAGCTCGAAATCGAGATTTTGGAGCTGAAGGAGGCGCAGGAAAGCGCTGATGATGCAGAGACGAAGTCGGCCGCTCGAATTAAGGCCCTCGAGGAGGAATTGGCGACGGCTAGTGCTACGACTGAGCAGGCATTGCAGGAGGCGAAGGCGGAGGAGGAGGCTCACATTCAGGAACTGGAGGCCCTTCGCACGGAGCACGCTGCTGCCCTCGATGCCGCGAACGAGGAGAAGGCCAAGTTGACCGAGTCTCTTCAGAGCCTTCAAACAGAACTCGAGAGTGCTCAGAGTGCTCTTCAGGCTGCGAAGGAAGCCGCAGAAGCTGCATCCGCGGAGCACGCTGCCAAGACTGCTGGACTCGAGAAGGACTTCCAGGCGCGACAGGATGAGCTGAACCAAGAGCTCACCAGGGTCCGAATCGAGCTCGAGGTAGGTTGGCAGTTTTTGCTCATAGTCACACACTAATTCAGTTTCAATTAGGGCCAAGAGGCGCAGTACAACGCCAAGGTCGATGCGGTGAAGCAAGAACATGACCAGTTACTCCAGGAAGCTTTCTCCCGCGCCAAGGTACGAGATATATACTCTATACAAGCGATCCGACCGTTTCTTATGTTGTTCTAGAACGAGGCCGGAGAGGCGCATGGTCAAGATCTTCATTCCCTGCGTGCAGAATCGCAAGCGACCATTGAACAATTGCGTTCCGCACACCAGACCACGATTGACGGGCTGAAGAAGGAGCACGAGGAAGTTTTGCAGTCTCAGACCCAGGCGCTCGAGAAGCGACTTACGAACCAGAGCCTCGAGCTCAAGGCGACTGGGGAGGATCTCGCGAAAGCCAAGGCTGCGCTCACTGCTTCTCTGCAAGAGGTCGAAGGCTTGAAGTCGCAGTTGGAGGAGGCCCGCCAGGTTGCTACTTCGGTGGCCAACTCTACGTCCTCTGGACACGCCGAAGAGGTCGAGCGTCTGAGGAAGGACCTCTCGAACTCCCATGCGGATCTTAGTGGTCTCACAGACGTCTTCAATGCCACCAAGGAGTCGATGGCGGAGATGTCGCAGAACCACCATAAGGAGTTGGAGGAGGCTGCCAAGGCACGTGCCGAGGAGGCCACCAAGCTGCGGTCGGTTCATGACGAGGAGGTGCAGACGTTGGCAAAGGAGAAGTCGGATCTCCTGACGAGGCTGTCCGATCTGGAGGGCGAGCTGGCGACTGTGAGGGCCTCTGTCGGCGCGGATGTCCCGACATCGCCCAGGAAGAATGGTTCTGCGCAGCAGAATGCGTCGACTGTGTCCAAGGAGGAGCTGCAGCGCATGTTTGATGCCCACAACCTCAAGATCCACGATCTGGAGGCGGAGCACGAGAGAGCGATGAAGAACGTCCATGAGCAGCTCGAGGCTGCACATGCGACGGTCGCTGAACTGCAGCACGACCTCGAGCGGAAGAACATGGAGATCAGGTTCCTTGAGCAAGATACGGAGGAAAGCCAGGATCAAATCACCAGGTGCGTCAGGCGTTTTGGTTTTAAGCGTTTCATTGGATCTGTATTTCGCTACGGTATCGTATGATGCGGTCCCTACATGAGCTCTTATTTATGTTACGTGTCGACGGCTTTCGGACAGACATTCTATGTCGCGTTGGACCGTTGGACTACGGTGCTCGCCCGCCACTTATTTATTACTGTAGCTTTTTTATCATGATTTTCTCTTTCTCTCCCGACTATATAAAGCACAGCTGAACTCACGTTTTCTCCTCGCCTTCACAGATTAAAAGAGGACGTGGAGCGCCTCTCGAATTTGGCTGCAGCGGATGCCCAGTGAAGGCCCTGGTCCACAACATCCCTCAACCTCACGGTTTGCACGATGGTTCTCGCCGGTTTCCAGCTGATTTCCGATCCTTCTATGAATGCCACCTGTTCCTCTGCCCCATACCCTCGTGTCGAAACCCCTCACTTCACATTTCACTAGCATATGATATCCGTTATCCCTACTTCATTGGTATTCTGCGCGTTGTGCCTATCACATGCGCGTGCTCTGTCTGGTCCCGACTCAGTGTATATACCCTCTGCAACCTAATCCCCTTTGTTTTCTGTTTCGCGTACCTGAGTGCTTTTCAGACCTCCGATAGCTGTATGCCGTTGGTCATGGTCCGATGGGCCCACGAGAGATGTCCGTACAAGCCGGAGCTGCGTAGTCCGACAACTAATATATAGATTCGAAGGCTCAGCGTCAATGTCAATGCTCTTCCTCCTACAAATTTTGACGATCCCAGCTGGTCTGAAAGGCCATATTATAGCATGATTGACTGATTTTATGGTTCTCAAAATACCATGCTAATGGAACACAGCCAGGAACGTACGGAGAAATTGTTGTAAGGAGGTCCGTGCTTGAGCCAAAAGTCCGTGCTGACGTAAAATTACCTGAAACGGAGGGATTGAGCGGCTATGAATGCCCCAATAATCCGGCTGTGTGACAGAGACCATCGTCCCACTCTTTCCTTCGACCACATCACTCCTTCCCTACTCCCTCCTACGCCCTACCAAGATGGCCATCCAGAAAGAGCCAGGCCAGAAGGGCTTCAGCTGGTCTAACATTGCTGTCGGTCAGTCGCGTCCACCCGCGTCTTTACCACGTGAACGTGCTAATGTTACGCTGTACAGGTGCCATTATGAACATGGTATATGCTCTCTTTTCATTTCACAGAACTGCGCACTGAACATCGCAATGATTCTCGTTTTGCGCGTGTCGTGATTAGTTCGTGAGTTAATTGCCCCCGCTTCATATAGGCGCGACGTGCTGACCACCGCGTGCTTCCAGGAGGCAAGTCGTGTGCTGTCGCGACTATGTGACCCAAGTCCTTAACCGAATTACAGGTCACGACCCTTGGCCAACCTTTGGAGGTCATCAAGACCCAGATGGCTGCGAACCGGTCACAGACAATGGTGCAAGCTCTCGGGACTGTCTGGTCGAGAGGCGGCTTCGTCGGCTTCTACCAGGGTCTCATTCCTTGGGTCAGCATCACATCCAGTTCGGCACCATAGCGTTTTTCTGATCCATACGCAATTAGGCATGGATTGAGGCGTCGACCAAGGGTGCTGTGCTGCTCTTCACAGCGTCGGAGATTGAGACTGCCACGACGTCAATGGGTGTCAACCCCGCAGTCGCCGGCTTGCTTGGTGGTATGGGCGGTGGTGTCATGCAAGCTTATGCTACTATGGGTAAGTACAGCTCCGGCCTTCGTGTGGCTGGAGAAATCTAAAGTTGACCTACACAATAATAGGTTTCACAACTAGTATGAAGACCGCTGAAATCACGCGTCACAAACAGGCGGCTGCAGGTGTCAAGCCGCCATCAACTTGGGCCCTCTTCTTCGACATTCTCAGAAGAGAAGGTCTCGCGGGTGTCAACAAGGGTGTCAACGCCGTTGCTGTCCGTCAATGCACGAACTGGGGTTCTCGGTAGGTATCTGTGTATGCGTCTTTTAAGTCACCTTATTCATCTGTTTCCAGTATTGGTCTGGCGCGTCTGGCAGAAAGTTCGATCCGCAAGGTCCGCGGGAAGGGTGAAGGCGAGCAGCTTGGTGCATTCGACAAGATCCTTTCGTCTTCGATCGGTGGTGCACTTGCGACATGGAATCAGCCCATCGAGGTTATCCGTGTGGAGGTATGCTAGCTTTCTTATAGCGCTCAGCGTGCAGCTGCTCATACTCTTGGCAAGATGCAAAACATGTCGAAAGAGGCGACGACTTCTGCGAACCGTCCCGCAAAGTTGACAATCTTCAACACTTTCGGCTACATCTACAAGGAGAACGGCCTGAAGGGACTGTACCGTGGTGTGACCCCCCGTATCGGTCTTGGTATCTGGCAGACGATCTGCATGGTGTCCTTCGCCGACTACGTCAAAGCTTGGTGAGTGCCCTATTTTAGCAGGATACCCCACAAAGAACTGATGCTTCCACAGGGTCAAGGGATCGGGCCAAAAGCAATGAGGGCAGGCACCTGTTGCTTATCCACAGGACGCTGATAGATCTTGGACTTCGTTGCGTCCATATATTGGGCATATGTCATGACCCTAGAATACCTTACGATACCAACTGTTTTTATTTTATTCTGATTCTACAGTGCTGTCTGTCTTTCGCATTTCGTGCCTGTGAGTGTGGGGTGATCGGAGTGATTCGAACATCCTGACCGGTCTAGGCAAGTAAGCCGTTGATGTGGCGTGGCCGATCTGCACACTGAGACCGTGACCGCAATGAGCAGCGGACCTGCGTGTGCACGTCCGGCGTCTCGTCCGACGGAGGCCTCCTGCATTGCTTGGTCTTGCCAACCAGCACCTACTACCACTCCCCCCAGAAACAGAACACAAGGACTGCCCCAACATCCAATATGAGCGCCGCACGCCGATCCACAGGTCCTCACCCCCTGCTCGTGGCATACCTAGCCCAACTGAGCGCGCACCCGCTGCGCACAAAGGCTATTACCACCGGTGAGCAACGTCGTTGCTATCCATAACCAGCGTCGACTTATACTTGCCCGTCAGGAACACTTTCGTTCTTGCAGGAGGTTCTTGGATCTCATTTCGCGGGTCTACCAGTTCGCCGTCCTGCGAGGGATGCCTCCGCAGTATCCCACCTGCTGGCATCCGCGAAGATTGATGTTCGCGCGTTGAAGATGGCTCTCTATGGTTTCTTCATTTCCGCACCTCTGGGACATTACCTTGTCGGCGCCTTGCAGAAGGCATTCGCTGGCAGGACCAGCCGAGGTGCGAAAATCGGCCAGATAGTCGCGAACAACCTGCTTGTTGCGCCCATTCAGACAGCTGGTAAGCCCTCACTTGACCGTATTGTTGTGACACGCACGGCTTTCTCATTGTGCTGGTTGATTGTCAGTGTACCTGGCATCCATGGCTGTTATTAGCGGTGCCAAGTCTGTGGACGATGTAGTTCGAACTGTCAAGGGCGGTTTCATGTCGGTGATCAAGGCAAGCGCGACCATTCGATTCGTAAAGTCTTCTTTATTGACCACACCCCTACAGATCATGTGGGTCAGCTCGCCCATCACCATTCTGTTCGCGCAGAAGTTCCTGGCGCCGCAAGTACGTCTCTACAGTCAGTGCATCTGTAACATACCCCTTATTCATGTCGTGTCTAGCTCTGGGTGCCCTTCTTCAACTTGGTCGGCTTCACCTTGGGCGTAAGTGTTCCGGCTGTGCCAATTGAAGAAACCAACCCTAATGGTGCCCGCATATCCAGACTTATTTCAACACCCGCGTCAAGCAGATCCGCTTGGCAGCGGAGAAGAAGGCCAAGAAGGACCAGGACAAGGGCAAGGACGAGTGAATTATCTTTATGTACCAGAGCTTTGATATATGCCATGTCTGCGGAGGCAAGGATTTATTTAGGAATGATCATGGATTTGACCTGCTACACTACGCCCCATGCTTTGACACTGACGACATCCCCAACCCGCACGGTGCCATATCCAGCAGGCACTGCGTTACATCCGAAGCAAGAGTCACCCATATTGCTGGGATCCACGCCAATGCGGAATACTTGAAGAGGGTTGGAAGGTATCGCGGGATTTCGGATACCAGTGCTTGGGTCGATGTTAGGCAGCTAAACAAGGCCTTTCAGTGCTAATCAACAACAGGGCGTGTCCGGCATACGTACCATGCACCTTGTGCATTTCGAGACCAATGTGAAGGACCCAGTTTCCGACCCATTTGGCGCAGCAATATCGATCTCTTTCCACCTGTCTTCGGGAAATGGTCTGCCTGCGCCTGCGAATATGATGTTGGGCCGGAATCTGAACGTCTGCTTAGTGCCGGGCAAGCAGAATTGAAGCAACACAGTCTTCTGACCTCTCTATTACGATGGAATCTGTATCCCATTTTCGTAAGTCATCAGAGTCCGGCCGCTTCTGGCACCATTCTTTTACGAGACTCTTGACTGCCTCCAGACTCTCCGAGCTTACCACCAGTAATGGCCAGGCGTCATGATAGTCTACGTTGGCTGTCATGGCCGGATCTGACCATGCAGGAGGGGAAGGACGAGGTCGCGGGCCTTTGTAGACCAGATGGACGGTTCGGCCTAAGAACTGGGAAAGTGTCTTCGAGCACAGGTCTCGATCTGCTCCAGCGAGCGATGGGTGTGGTTCCGTGATGCATCCGTCGATATTCGTGAATGAGTGCACGCTCAGGTCCTCGATCCTGAAGACAATAGAGTAAAATTTGTAGGGTGTCTTTGCAGCAAGCAGCATGAAATGACGAACCTCTTCCAATTGTCGAGCATATTGGCTGTTGGTCTTAAAGGAACCGAGAACGACTCATAACCCGAATCAGCAGGAAAAGAAACCTCCAGTCGGCCACCGCATAGATCGTTCTTGTCCTCAAGAATGGTGGGGATAATGAGAACCATCTGCGTGCATCGTAAGTCTTTATCTCGCAGGATCATGCTTCCCGCTTTACCTTAGGGAAGGCCCGAGCCGTGATAATCTTGTTGTTATTTGGATCTATAATGCACCACTTGCGGTCGTTCTTTATTTAGTGGCCGGTCAGCCTGAGATCACGAAGCCAGTTCACGAGGTAATGGACTTACCTCCAGACCGGTGGGGGAGTACTTCGCCTCAGACACGGACGTTCCCCGGCAGCTCTAGAGCGAAATTAGTACGTGAAAAATAAAATTACAAAGCAGGCGATATGCTAGAGCCAAGACGTCCTTAGACCCCCGCATCACTCGAGTCTAAACATACCTTGATAGGATATACCATCAATTTCGAGACCTTGACGGCTCCTACCTCCAACTTCGCTCGCACCGCGGCTTCATCCTTTTCTTGAAAAATGTACTTCTCGCGAGCGGCATCGGAAACCGATCCATTCAATACCTTCGTATCCTTGACTTCGATAGGGGCTGCGGGTTTGGAAGCTGATCTGGAAACGGCATAAAATAGGACGGCGACAAGCGCCGTTACAACGACAGCAACATCGCTCGTGGACACTGGCATCTGTACAATGATGCAGTGTCAGTCTGATCCAATGGCCTGGCAGGGCTCATCATACCGTTTTCTTTGGAGGTCCAGGTTGTTGAGTGATAGAAGTAGATACCAGGAACTCAACCTAGTTATATGACTCGGCTAGTCACGCCTCCGGAAACCGTGGTAGGCTCAGATCTCTAACGGGAGCCCGTGCGTAGCTGACGCCCCAGCACGTTCTGATGACTCCACGGCATGTGGTAAACCCGTCTCGTCTATCAACAGATATTCAGGCGGACACTTCAGCCTGTAGGTTTGCGTGAAATAAATTCTATGCCCTCGACAGCCTGACGTAGAGTCCCAAATATAAAGGGGCCGCACGCCAACAACTACGTATACTGCACATCCTACACGCACCTCACCGTGGTGAGACATCAACGACCGTAATACATGACTGGTCCTCTGGAGCGGGTCCCTGTACATAACGACGTTTCGTCCGTAGTCCCTGACCCGAGGAAGGGGACGGCTCGTGCACGTCAGTTTCCAGCCGCCAGCCGCCGAGCGCGTATGTGTCAGGGCGAGATACGTGAAGTGTTGGCTGGACGGTGGCGTGCTGTTGGGGTTGGAGAATGCCTCGGTATGTCAGCCGACCAGCGTAAGATGGTTGCGCCAAGACTCTGTTAGAGGGCATGCGTGAACTACTCAGTGACGAAAGGGGATGGGCGTACCCTGTGGCACTCTCTGGCAGAGGTTCGGATGGGAAGGCGAGGGTGTATTTGCAAGAGTGAGTCAACGAATAATTCTTCACCGTGAATTCTACCGAGACGTGACACGGTCTGCAATAAAATGTCAGAGGGAGACCCACGAGTTCCGACGCGAATTAAACCGTACCCAGCTGAAAAGTCATGTTCCACTATCTTCATGTTCTGAGATGTGATAACAACAGGATTCATCTCGGCATTCCATTCACTAGCGCGAATGGCATTCAAGATGGCATCCTTCTCCCGCTGAGTCTCAGCGAACATGTTTCGCTTGACTTTGGCATCAGCTGCCTCGTCTAGGATTGCATCGAGGGCCCCGTGGCGGGCTCCCAGTGTTGCAGCGGATATTGATATATGCCCCGTGCGATGCTCGGAGGGGATGCTCCAGAACAGGACGATCTCGACTATGGCAGGGTTGTATAGTGGGAAGATAGAAGAATGCAAGTGTGGCGGGATATCTGGGTGGGCTCGTGCCAGGCTGTGTGCAGCGCGGTTCTGTCGACTTTGATGCACAAGGGTTGCAGTATCTGGAAGAGCAATTGATTTAATTGACGTCTGCTTATAATATGTCAATTAAATACCCTCTGCAGAGTGACTAGTACTTGCCTCAGATAGATGGCTGCAAAGGATATCTATTGGTGGTGGTTTCGAAGACCCTATCTCCCCTCCCCGTAACACGGCCTGTAATTTGTCTAGGACAAACTGCAGCGTTTCCTCAGTGCCCTTGCGATCATCCCCAGGGCTGACGCCAAATGGTATTCGCAAATTCTGGCTCGGTAGGAGTGCTCCGCTGCAGAAAAATTAGTCGTTATAAACATACACGTGTTCGTTCAGTACTTACAGATTGCATTTTGTCACGGGATTGCATTGCCATGTCGGACTGAGCGTGGTCAATTGCTGTATGACAACGTCATTCCAGATCGATACATTGGATATCTCCGTGTTCAGGAGGAAGAGGTGGTCCAGGGTACGACTGGGTTCGAATATCGTGGAGACAGAGAGAAGCGGCCTGACTTCATAGCAACGTGTTACGCGGGCCGCGTTGAAGGTCTGGCTGCCTTTCTGTGGCGGAATTTCAGCATTTACCATGTAGAGATTTGTTCCAGTGCACAAACCTCTCTGTATACGAATATCAAACAAAGCTCTTGATCGCCCAAGGCTTCCGCATGAAGAGTCACGGAGAATTCGAAATGAGCTTCTGGCGCAAGAGATGGATCGCTGTGATGACGTTCTAACTCGACCTGATATGGTGGCCGAGAGGCAAGCGAATTGTCAGAATGAATCACTTCCGTCGAGATATTGGCAGGTTCTGAAGTGTCGCATCAGTACGGACACATTCAGCGGGGTTCTGCTAATGTCTCACCGGGATACTCGGCATGGTCGTGGATGTAAAGCTCATCTTCCGTACCAGAGACGAGCCAAACCTCGTCAATAGGGCCAGTCCCAAGGTTCGACAGCCATAGACGCATTACCCTGCACTCTCCATGTGCGAGCATCAGTCGATCATCATCCACGAAGTTGACAGCCAGTCTTTGCCTCGCGTCTTCGACCTGTACTTTGATGACCACGTCCGGCGCATACATCTTGCTTTGTCGTTGGAGTGGAGTCTCTTGCAATCGACGGCCGCGTGTCGCCAGCGACTCGTTTGTATGCAGCAATGACAAGAACTCGTAAGATGCATGGGTGATGAGGAGGGTGGCAGGACGTTTCGCTTTGACGGATAAGGGTATCTGATACATAAGTCAGCCCTTGCAATAGACAGATGAAAGCTGCACACTACTGACCGTCCGCGATTCCTTAGGACTGAGTATGATGTCATCCACCACCTCGACTTCCAAGAAGTCCATGAAAGTATCACTACTCTGGCTGTCCTGCACGACTAAAGTGAGATTTGACAAGTTGACCTCGACATCCAGTGGATTGTGCAGGGACAACTCGACCCAGAAATGCTCTTAAGGGTAGTAAGAAATTTTATTGCCAGATAAAATCAGAGAGAATCTCACCATTTACTGGGGCCGTTCCAGACCCGCTAAGGCCTTCCTTCCCATGACTCTTCCAGAAAGTCTTCCAAGTATCCTCGCGAGCTTCCCAGATATTTGGACTACCACCTATGGAATCGCCAGGTAGTCGTACACGTGTTGCTTTGGGTATACAGAAAGTCACAGGCAGCTTCATCCCTGCTATATCATGCCGGTCTTCCGTTGTGTCCAGGAAATGCTAGAAAACCCTGTAAGATAAAAAAAAATCGCAGGAATCGAACGTACCTGGAAAGCAACTCTGAAGTCTTCCAGAAACACCTTGTCTGATACCATGGATTTCGGGATCTCCACGGGATAACCATTCTGAGCTCCAAATGAAAGCGATGGTTGAGCAGCACTTAGGGAACCATGCAAGAGTCCAAGGAACAGCTGGACAGCGCCCTTGATATCGCCAGTGGTATAGTGTAGGCGACCTAGAGGTGAAAATCATCGAATAGTCAACCTCCGAATACTCTACCACAGGTGACAGACAATCTCACCTAAGGCGTGTTCAATGCCAGGAAGAATCGCCTCGAACCCAGCTTGTGTGTTCGGGGCAATTCCTTCAGACTCCCAGAACTGAGGGGAAAGGCCCTTGTCCGGGGATGATTTGTACAAATCGTGCGCACGTTGAAGGAAGTACGTTGTAAGTGGTCTCTGATGATGACACTTAGTAATGTTTCGACGGATCAGTAGCGTACAAATATTACTCACGATTCCGCTCTTCTCCAGCTTGTTAGCAGCGAACAGGTACCAAAGCGAAGCCCTCCGTGGTGCGTGTCTTCGGACACTCAGATACGCGGCATGTGCGAGCAGGAGTGCCGAGGGTGGCTCTTCCGCCTAAATAGCTCAGGAAGTTATGAGCATCGTGATACATGACGAAGGCTAATTAAAACGACGCACGGAAGAGGCGGCCCAGACTAGCCAGCGATCACCTTCTAGAACATTACTGAGAAAATCCAATGGCGATATGCTATTTTCCCATCGTACAGCATATAGGACCGCTCGGAGCTGCGCAAGAGCAGTGAGGTCCATATTGGACGATCGGAGTGCCGAGAGTGCGTTCATTGCGTGCAGCTGAAGTGCTGGTGACGGCGAAAGCAAAAAGGGGAGGACATCCTACCCACAAGTGTGAGCCGATGTTGAGCATGTTCAAGATCAAGTAAAACACCTTACAGATCCACCTTTCCCATCCTTTCGTAAGGCTTCCCAAACGTTTGTCGCGAGCTTGAAATCACCCAGCACTGTGGCAAACTCGGCCAGACGCCGTTGTTGCGAAGGGGGACCATGAGAACCAGAAACGCTAGACACGGAACTCTGGGATCCAACGGAATTGTGTGTCCAGGAGCTCACAGAGGACACAGATGCGTTAGGACCATGCGTCGGAGTAGGAGTAGCGGACGAGCCAAATAAACGACGAGTCGAGGAGAACAGACGGGAAGGAAGACGCCGTGTCGAAGAAAACTAATGTGGACAAAGTATTAGAACACTGCGAGCTTCAGTGAAAGCGATGAGTTACATTCTCATTCCAGTCCAAGACACATTTCTCCATCCATGGAACTAAATTCATCGCAACAAATTCTCGTACGAACCTCGCAGTCTGCTGGATGTCTTGTTCGCTCATGCGCAGGGTATTGATAGTTTGTGCAGGTCCCGCAGTCACACCAGGAATGGGGGTCTTGGCACGCGCAGAAGGGTCCGGTGAGCTGAAGAAGTCAGGCACTTGGACGGGCAAACGTGGCGGAAGCATTGGAACGGGAACGGGAGGTGGGGGGGGCGAAGGGAGCGCAAGGGGCAATAGATAGGTCTGTAGACCATACTGTTTCTTAGCAGCATTAAAGAGTGCTCCGGCCCTGTCCACCATAAGTAGGTGACATGTGAAGCCTGAGAAGACACGCACTCTTCGTCAGATAACGGGGAGTTCTTGGGGTGTATGATCAAGGTAAAACGTAGATATGCATTGTCTACCCAGGGCGGAAACTCTGGTGGACGCGAATGAAGCTGTGCGAGTGACACTAGAGGATTAGGTGCCGTGGTCGAAACGGCCAACACAACTAGGGTGTGATTCTTTTAGTACCATAGAGCCGAAGTGAGAGAAATATAACAACGCACTAGCAACCGGATGGTTCCACCCCTCCGCTCGAGACGGCACATGGTCTCCTTCAACACACCTCTTGAGCTCGTCCCACCACGGCGTCCTTGCTTCGGCCTGTCTCTCCCTCTCAGCCGCCGCTGCGCCGCTTTTCTCCCAGTCTTCAAGCCATTTGGCGCATCTAGTCGATATTCGTGCACTTATCCAATCTATTGTTCGTGCGGCCCGCTGCTCCTCATCTTCTCTGCATCCAGCCTCTATTTCACCTAGGTCCGAGAAGCGTAAAGCGAACGAAGAATGGGGAACCGAGGTTAATGTTGTAGTACGCGTCGTCACTGGGCAAAGCGTGAAGACAATGAATTACAATTGCAGGTCGTTCGTATTCACCTTGGGGAAGAGGCGAAAACGACTGAAGGAGCTCCGGTAATGGGGGTAGGGATGAAACATTAAGCAGCTCATCGAGGTCTGGCGAGGATAGGATACATATATGAGGGCTGAGAGACAATGGTAGAGCAGGTGCCATCAAGGCAGGTGTTAGACTGGGTTGATGACCTGCGTTGGCCGCTTCAATAAGCGCTTACTTGTCGTGGCGTGTATATTCAAGTCTACGCGTCACAAGCGCCTAGAATACTATAGCAGCACTAATCACAGCGCAACAAAGTTTCCATAGAACGAGCAATTATCATCGATGAAAAAAATTCAGAATATATATATAGCATGCACGATTATCGGCGAGCGAGTCGCTATATAGCTTTGCGGGGAAAAACAATGACTCAGGAAAAGACGAATATATGAACCAAGTATGCGGGGGAATTTAGGTCCAGTACTAAGTATTCGGGACAATCCACAGCTAGTTTGGTCTGGACGGATCTTCGAACGAGCGACGCTCATGCTATACAAGTCACCTCCACCTCAGATACCAAGCCATTCAACCGCTCTATGTCGTTCCCTCTCTCCGCTTCCGTGCCAAGTGGCGGCACATTCATCGACTTCAGTTTCTTCAACCCGCCAACGTCCGTATCGCCCATGGACAGAGCTTCAACGAGCACTGACAACGACGTTCCGTCTGTCACGAGCGTCTCCAATTGCGGCATATCGAGGCCGTCGAGCATTGCCAGCAGGTTGTCCACGGTTTCCTCTTCCTCTCCGCGACAACGAAAGACCGCAACACAAACGCTTGGGAGACGGCTCAACAGATAGCGCGTCTCTGAATTCATACCGCCGTTGATGACACAGATCTCGCCTATACCGCAGCCAGAGGAGGTAAACGAAAAGTGTCTTGTAGGGTGCATGCAGCATGAGATCGACAGCTTCGCGGTCATCGGGATCACGGCTATGGTTTGTACGACAAGCGCTGCGCAGGCGGCGGCGCAAGGCGCGAAGTAATATAGTTCGAGCTCCCGCAGCTTTGGCAGTGCAATGGGCTCGGAGACGGCAAGGTTTGACCACTCGGCAGGATAAGGACCTACACCGTAGAGCTGCAGCGATTCGAGGTCCGGACATGCCGCGAGTGCATCGCGGAATGTCTGCAAACTGAAAAAGAGGGGCGTCCCATCCAGTCGCACATGCAAGTGAACAAGTCCACGGAAAAGCGGAAGAGTCCATGGCAGCCATAAACCATCGAGGTCAAGCGTCCGGAGCGCAGGCATCAAGGTGGACCGGAGCGAAAGGCTCTCGCTGGAGATGACCTCGTGACGCCGTCGTGGACTTGAGAATCAACGTGTGCAGCGATGGTAGGGAGGAGGGAAACGACTCAAGAAGCGTGGGATGCAGATGGGAAGGCATTGTAAACCTTAAGCTTGCAATGCGCGTTGCATGGTCGGGTATGGCACAAAAGACTTCTGGCCGAGTGAATCTACGCCAATCGTACTCGAATGAAAGATCAATCGAGGCGTTCTGAGAACGCTCCAACGCGAGTGTAACATATTTGCTGTGGTGAAGGTCGATACGCGTCCATAGGCGTGGAGAAGAAATGATGACGGATCGCCAGGCAGTGCACACGGCACTCACAGTTGCGAGACATTTGCTCGCACGCGCTGGTGATATCCTTGGGTCGTAGATGAGATGGAGAAGAATGTCGAAGAAAAGTTCGATAGGGAGGATGTGAATAGGAGCGAGGGCGTTGTAATGTTTGAGGAGGCGCTCGAGAGGGATTTTCGCGCGCGAGGAGTCCATGGCGACCTCATGAACGGAACAGGAGACACTACGGAGACGAAGTTGGGACACCAACGAGACTATGTGCCTCTCGATATGCTTTCGAGCGTAGGCTCGGGATAATGCCTCGTTAGGGACATCATCAAGCGAAGGTATGCTGATATCGGTGTCATGGGGCTCGTAGTGCTGTTGGATAGCATGTTCCGCTGTATGGTTCTGGATGAAGTACCGGGTTTGGATCGAGCGCGATAGGCAGACATACCTGGCGTGGATAGCATGGTGTGTGCGGACAGCTGGAAGCGCCGTTGCTGCTCTTTGTAGCAAAATCATTACCTGCATTGCGCCCGGTGTTCGACCCGATGAGAATTTGTAGATCATAGACAGGGTGACGACAGTTCTGGAAGGAGTTAGGGGGAAGCGCTGCGGAGGTTAGGTGGTAATTACTTACATACAATATTATTTATTCAAGTATAATTGTAAGACATATGATATGTAGCTGCTAATATCTTCTCGATCTTCGAATTTACTCAGGTTTCGCCGCGAGCCAAGGCTAGTAAGTACATTCGCAAAGGGTCGGTTGATCCAGCAGCATAAATACAACCAGCTTTCCTGGCGAAATTATTGCATACATTTTAGTCAGAAACAGATATTTCGCACCAACGAGACTCATGCATATCGGTCACCTCTATCCCAGCTGCCAACGCCTTCAGCTGCCTTATATTCTTCTCCCTCTGTTTCTCCGTCCCATCCCGCGGAATATTCATCATCCGCAAGTTTTTCAATGCACCGAGGTCCCGGTCGCTCAAAGCCTCTACAAGCACCTCTAACGCTATCCCATCCGTTGTGAGCGTTTCCAATTTCTCCATATCGAGATTTTTGAGCATCTCCAGGAGATTGATCAGACTGTCCTCCATGTCTCGCGAAGAATGGAAAGCAGCAGCGCGAGGACTGGGAAGGCGGGAAAGCAGAATGTGTAATTGTGTGACTTCATTTTTTATCTGGACTTCGGTTTCTTCTCCAAGAGAAATATGCCGCGCAGTAGTCTGAGTGGCATAGGACCGTTATTGTTGCGTTAATCGGGATCGTGGCAATGGTGCGTACAACGAATGCCGCATGCGTGAAAGCGCTGGTCGTAAAATAGATCAAGTCGAGCCGGTGTAGTTTCGGTAGCGAAACTGGTTCAGGAATGTCCTCAGCTATGACACCATCTGGGCCCGTGTTGATGAGCCGGAGTGATCCGAGCTGAGGGCATGCAGCGAGCACGTCACGAAAAGTCCGAATATCGATAAGGAAGGTTGGATCGTTTGTATACAGGTCTAGATGTGCAAGCCCCGGAAAAGCGGGAGTCTATCCACGGTGGACACAAGCCCTTGATCTTGAGCGTCCGCAGCGAGGGCGTCGCGCTGTGCGCGATTGAAGTGGAGCGCAGAAGGTGGTCTTCTGGTACGACAACGTGCCGTGCTGAGTTCTCTAGCAGTAATGTGTGTAACAGGGGGAGGGAGGGAGGGAATGCTCCCAGAAGTGCAAGATGCGCAACGATAGACATCGTAAGCATGAGACTTGCTGTATACGTCCCACACCAGCAAATAGCCTCGTGGACGTGTGATGGGATGTTCCCACTGTCGAACAGAGGTAAGTCCGCTGCATAGCTGAGATGGACGGGGACGCTCTGAATGCGGGGGAATGCGAGATCAGCATGCACATTCTGGCAGAGATCGATGCGTGACCACACGCGTTGGAATGAAAGTGCGGCACGCCGCCAAGGAACGCAGACAGCCTTCGCACGCGCGAGATTTTAGTTTGCATATCGCGACGACGTGTTGGGGTCATGGACGAGAAACACGAGGATAGTAGACAGCAATTCTGGAGGGAGGGCGTGGATGGGGGCGAGGCTGTTGTACTGGATAAGAAGGCGGAGGAGTGGGACTACGGCAGGATTTCTCGGAGGAGGTGATGTGATAACGACATCATGTGCCGTAAAAGCTGTCCAGGGGATATCGGATGGTTGAAGCTCGGATGCTAGTGAAGCGATCTGGCCTCCGAGAATATTTCGGGCGCGAGCGCGGTATACTGCTGCATCTTGTATATGCCCAAGCGGAAGCACGGTGAATCTGACATCTAGAGGAAATTATCGTGCTGAACGGATTCTGCTATGATGGGTGAACATTTTCGAATTAGATAGATTGAGTTTAATAACCGGTGGGCATACCTGTGTCGATGGCCGACAAGGACATAGGAAGGCAGGTGTGTATCAGAACATGGTGGTAACCTGAGATCGAAATTTTATAGCATACCTTTATAGGTAAGAGACACTCGTCAACCTCTGTTGTAAACCGGGCCAAGCCGCATTGACAATGACAAAAGTTGAACATGTGGGCGTGTGATCGAATACTGCGGAGGTTAGGGAGTGGTTAGGGGCACAGAAAGTCGTCGCCAACGTTCAAAACGTCCATGTATTCTTCCTGGTTGTTCTGAATATTGAGAATACCGGCTTGGAAGGAGGGAGAATAACGCTAGATTACCGGCGGTCGTGTTATACCTGTGGGACCTACTAGCAAGGACCTAGGGTACCGTCACGGGTCACGACTGCCATTGGACCAAATAATGCAGTGTCCAAAATAAGCGAAAGAAAGACATTGAACATGTGTATTGCCATAAATCTAAGCCAGCAGTCATGTTGTGTTCTACAAAGGTAACAGATGTAAAATCCAAATGTAATGCAGATCCTAGTCCAGTGTAGGGCAAGCGCCTCAAAACAATATGTCACCCAGAAGTAGTCCTCCGGCTAAAGCACCAAGAACGGGAAGACCCATCCCCATGCCTCCGCCGCCTCCACCGAAACCTCCACCGCCGAAACCTCTGCGTGAAGAGCCATAAGGGCCATAATTTGCGTAAGGATCGCCTGCGGGCGGCCCATATCTCGAAGATGAAGGACCAGCATAGCCATATGGAGAGGCATAGGCTTGTTGGGCGCCGTAGTAAGGCTGCTGAGCGTAGCGGGCCTGCTGACGGCGCATAGCCTCTTTTCGGTAGAGCTCACGCTGCTTTCGTTCCTCCTGCTCTTGCTAGAGACAGAGTTAGTGGACCTGCAGCATGGATCAGTGACGCCAGACTTACCCGAGCTAGCTCCCGCTTATATGCTTCCCTCTCTTCCTTGGTCCCAATCGCCTTATCCTTCATCTTGCCGAAGAACCCTCTCTTATGTTTGCCTTTCTGATTGACTGCGGCAGAAGAAGAGGCTTCTCCAGCGGTCATGTCGGCACTATCAGTGCCGGAGAACGAGTGGCGACGGGGCCTCGCTGGCCTGTCGTCGCTGTGCATCATCTTGCCAACCTTCTCTCTGACATCGGGATGCTCCGAGAGATACTGTTCATCTTCATATGGGTGAACCCAAATAGCCCTTGGAGGGTCTGCCTTTGTATCGACCTGACGGAGATAGCCGATGAATAGATTAGCACATAGCTTGTGCGGAAGCACGGAAGCAACGCACATAGAAAGGATGATTGGCCCTGGGATCAAATTCCTTGATCCAACCGTACGGCAAAGGTAGTTCGTCGTTTGACATGGTAGTGGTGAGAAGTGGGTAGTGGAACAAGGTGAGTAAAGCTGCGGGCGACGGCGGAGTAGTTTATAAGAGCAGCAGCCAAGTCGTCATAGCCTTGGGGCACGTGATAACCCCACCCGCACTGCGCACTATTGCTGTGCCTGCTATGCAAGGCAACGTCGGCACTTCTGAACCCACTCTCTGCTGCACTCACGGCTGGCACCGCATTCATGGTTATACAGGAATGCTTAGTTGCGCCCCATGTAAGCACTATGCTAATCTCAGGGCATCCGTCACACGGACACCACGCAGATGGATACACACGTTCTGTGGAACATTCCAAAGTCATTAGCACCAGCTGTCCATTGTATTAAGAACATATCACATACCCGGATAGGCTCCATATGTGAAAGTCTGCGTAGGAGAGGGTGATGTTTTGACGGAGGAACGGCAACCCAAATAGTATTTGAGCAACACTGCGGCAAGCTGATATTCAATAACGAAGTCGTGCATATTGTACATATGATCCAGAAGATGATGCAAGGAAACCATGAACTTGAGTCCACGAGAAAATCAGTCGTGCATATGAAGATAGCGGATGACTTCCTGAATCTCCGCGACCTTCTGCTGTGTGGGCATCTGCACAAAGAATATTAATCAGACTTCGACCTACATACCAGAAGAAAACAGACGTACGTCGAAGAACACCCGCATTTTCTCCCTCTGCGTCGCACTCAGCGACCGGCGTTGGGCAAACTTGTCAACGAAAGAAGACCGGTCCGCATTTGCGATGGCTTCGTCGGTGATCTCAGATGCGCGATCAGCATGCGGCTTTCCCTCTGGCTGAGGCACATCCCAGCCATCCTGAACGGCTGCGTTCCAAGCGTCGTCTTTGGGCAGAGCCCACCCCCGGCCGTTATTTGGCCGGTCCTGGTCGCCCCAGTGGTTGTTTGGCGGATTCCAGCCCCAGTCATTGTTCACCGCGACGGCACCCCATTCACCCGCCTCCAATGCACGCTGCTTTTCCGCCCTCTCCACCTCCAGCCTCTCCAGGAATTCCTGTAGACTGTCCACCTCTCCGCCATTGTTCGCAGCCACCACGCCCTTCTGCCAGAACGCAACAAGGTCCGGGCACATCTCGACCCACTCCTGCTTCTCCCGAATCTTGATGTCCGTGGGATCTTTGGATCTTTCGGGTGCTTTTCCCCAGTCGAACGAATCGTGCGTCGCAGCCCAGGGATTTGAGCCAAGCTCCCAAGCCTGCGGGTCCGCGGGGGACACCCAGGCGTTATCGTTGTCAGATTCGGCGTTGCGGATGTGTTCCGGCGTTCGCTCGTGGTTCGTGGCTTGCACGATTGTCATAGACTTGCGCTGTGCATCATCCGCTGGCGTGCACACGTTGCAGCAGTAGCGGCCGCGGCCATTGTCGGTGAAGTCTGTGCATCGTCATGAAGCCATATCGCAATGAAAGAGATTGAATGGACATACGCTCCGGCTTGAAAAGCTTCTTTCTCCGAGACGCCTTGGGAGCCATGACGAGACAAGGACGAGTGAAACAGTCGGATTCAGATGAGCCTTGACTACCCGATAGACCGCGTGAACGGACAGCCTAAAGGCGTGTTGCAGTACGAGAGAGGCAACTGGGGGGTTATTTTTGTGGAGGATTAAGAGCAGTCGAACGTGCAGGCGTGTCCGTTATAAACACCTCTCTCCACATTGTGGACGTTCTTCTCAACCGCCACAGCCGCGAGATCCGCAGTCCGCAGAGATCAGTGCCGCAGACCACGTGAGTTCAACTCGCCTCCATTGTCCTCTTCTATAGTTCTTCTACTACGGCGCAGTTTGTCAAGGCTACAAAAATATGTTACATGAACCGTACGTTGTGCAAGCTTCTATGAATACACCCAAACTTCGCCTATGATACGAAAATGTCGAAGAAGTAAAGGAAGATCACGTCCATTGCAGCACCAAAGGCAATAATGTCCTAGCACGACGTCCGCAGTCCTTTCCTATGCCACACCTTCTACGATGGGCCCGGAAGAGGGTCGACCCACGTTCCATTCGGCCAAAGAGTGGCAGGCATAGTGAAGTCACCTGCTGTCCCTGAGTTCGTGAACTGACGTAGTCGTCCTTGTCAGATTGCGATTGCGAAATATAGACGAGATACTCACCGCAAGTCGGAAGAAGTGTGGAATCCCGGCTTGCAACGCTCCCAGCGAGTAGTTCAACGCAGTTCCTACGTAGCGCTCGACATCATCAACAAGGAGGGCGAAACCATCCCAGTTCTCGCCGTTTGGTATAGGCGACCAGAAGATGGTCTGATTCTGGAATGGCGTCGAAGCATTGAAGGTCGTTGAATTGGTAAGAAATGACGGCAAATCACTGCCTAAAGGTGCGTCCCGCCGAAGCTGAGATGAATGGGCGATTAGCCAACTGACACACTCCCTTACACAGAAGATAGCTCACCTGTGCGGTAGTCTGCAGGATCGAATCGAAGCCCCAGGCAGCCGCGCCATTCAAGAACATGCCCAATAAGAAGCCTTGGTAGATGGCTGACAGTCTTGTCGGGAAAGCCGTACCGGGCATCAATACCATGGCAATGATATAATGGTGGATCCGCAGATTCAAGGTTGGCAACAGGGCCAGAACAAGGGTGACAAGACCACCCATGATGTACCAGAAGAGATAGTGTGGAAGCCATCCCGTCTTGCGAATGACGCGCACCTGGTTTATAACAATTACGATGACTATGACGATGATAATTATCAAGGCAATGAGACCACCGGGCTGTGCCTTGATGTCAGCTGCAGTAAGTCTGTTGATTGGAATTCTATCCGTAGTGAGATTGGTGAGGATGGTGACCCAGTACGGCCCTAGGAACCACACAGCACCCTCAAGGGGCATCTTTGTTGAGAAGATCGGCAACACGAAACGAATCGCCAACCGCCAGAATCCATAGCAGATGAATAAAGCCGGCAGGAACGTCCCAAATGCGTCCGCAAGGTCCGGGGGATTCGACCTGGGTTGGGAAAATAATGTGACATGCCAGAAACCAATGCAAACGAGGCACCAGTAAAGGACGATCGGTTTGGGGCGGAGGAAGGCGAAGAGGATGAATGTGACGAAGACATCCATGATGAGGGCCTCGTTTCGCATATCGATACAGTGATCGAAAGGTACCGATGGGGAGAAGCGAAAGGAAAGAGGGAATGTGGATGGGAACCCGATTGATGTAAGTCCACGAGCAGAACGTGGGAGGAAGTTAGTGAAGTTTCCTTCCAGGATGACTGTC
This sequence comes from Dentipellis fragilis, assembly GCA_004679275.1. Lineage (NCBI taxonomy): Eukaryota > Fungi > Basidiomycota > Agaricomycetes > Russulales > Hericiaceae > Dentipellis > Dentipellis fragilis. The sequence goes on from SEOQ01000049.1 coordinate 55,432, forward strand.
CCGCAGCCGCCTCGAGAATTGCTGATCAAACCACTGCAAAAGAGCGTCAGATCTTTCGAATCTGGCCTTCAATATACGTGCTATCACCTACTCTTGGAGTGCGGCGGCGCAAATGAAGCTATCACCTCGGTAGGTCGACTGATCGTCACCTCCCCCAACAAGAAGAGGCTGAAAGTTTATTTGCTCATTCCCTATTGTTCTCGGATTTTGGAGGACCACCGATGCGCACTGAGCGGGACATCGAAAATCGAAGGTCGTGTTGCTGAACGGCGCACAACTTTGACCGTCCAAGCCGCAACCATCGTTGGCTGTCCAGTAGGTAGAAGTGCATCCAATAAAGGAGTCCGATGGTACTTCGAATGACTGGGCTCGAGAAAAGAAGGCGACACTGATGATGTACGCAGCACTGAGGAGCAGCAGAAGCCAGGGTGCGGTAAGATGGCGAGTGCGACGCATGAATCCACCTTCGACGGGGAGGCTACACGTTCTTCCACGAAAGGTCCAAGTTCTTTGCAACCACGGAGATGGTTCTAAAACGGATAGGTCGTGTGAGGATGCTTGGTGGTACATGAGGAATACATGACACACCAGTCAAGTCACATTTCGGCCTCGGACCCCTAATATACAGCGCTAGACGATTAAGCTTCCTGTGTAATTCTGGCCATCTGCGTGCAACATAGCGGTCGGAGCGGCCGAGCCAGTGGGGTGTAGGTTGCGGGGAAGTACTTGGTAGCTCGAGTGTGAATTCCGCGCGGTCGTCGTCGTCCTTGCTGTCGAGCTGGTCTTTGTAGCGAATTTCGGACTCGGGTCTCTTGTGTAAGGTGCTCGAGCTCGAGCTCGAGCTTGGCTCCATTATAGACAATACGGTCGGGTGCTGCGGAGGGGCCTAGCAAGCATCACAGCGTGCGAGCAGGCAAGGTGGGTTGCTTCAGATGAAGTTGTGGCAAAGTGTTACTGCAACATAGCATCCGCGGGCCGTTGTCATCAAGCACACGACCTCTTCCGCAGCGTCTGCCAAAAATAACACTTCCGCTTTGGCGTGCCTTGAATACGAACAGGCCGCCGGCTTCGACGCTTCCTGCAGCTGACAGATTGTATCCGCATGTTCCAACTTCCCATTCCCAGCCACGACATCCTAACATAGGCATGGTTACCCGCCGTGACCCCCTTTAGGGTCGCGGTTGTCATCACCGTCGCTATTGTAGTGTACATAACACTTCTGGACCCTGGTGCACGCAAACCGCGGCACTTGGAACATCACCTCAACTTCGTCCAAGCAATTCTTCATCGACAATTGTAGTAGCTCTGCTTAAAGTTGCAACGATTTACATGCGTCACTCTGGCTGGCCTAGGGAGCACCGTCTGAAGAGTTTACGGCAATCGGACGCCAGCTCAGTCATACGCCACTTGAACCAGCAGCAGAGGAGACTCACAGTAATCATACACCATACGGGCTTGGACCTTCTCGCCGTCGGTTCCTGTGAAGTCCACATGCCTGACGTATTTCCTCTCCCCATCTATTTCTTCGAAACCCCAAGTCTAAGAGACACAGATCAACTGAGAGCGGAGGCAAATGCGACGATAACCCAACTCACCTGATTTGCTACCCAGCTCAGACCAGATTTCGGTGTGTCGCTCTCACCATATGCATTGATAAGGCCATGTTCGACGGTATCCTGCGACCACCCGTTCTTCAAGAACTCGCTTTCAACATCCTCCGCCTTCACCCTTCTCGACTGCCCGATTACCGATCCGAAGACATGGTCTTCATGAGTCCTGCGATCCCAATCCAAAGTGCGGTTCTCCGTTGTGCCCTTGATACCGCCTGTCAGGGTAGTCCCAATATCGATGTGTTCCTTTCCATCATCGTCCTTGTAGTGCTTCACGCTGAGGGTAATGGTAGCCAACCCGATGGCCTTGCGCGTGAACCAACCAACGCCTTGCAGTCTCAGAATCTCATCAGTATCGTCGCTCTGGGACTTGTTCTGAGTGTACCAAAGTCAGCAAGTGCGATCACCCAAATCATCGGATGTCTGCTTACCAGGACATATGTGCCACTGATGTCGAACGTAGTGAACTCTGGAGGGACAGCCATGCGATACTTTCGGGCCGATCGAGGGAAGGCAGACGTTGGGACAAAGTTCGTCTGTAAAGGTCCGTATTTAAATCGCTTCGCCCCTTATATATGCATCGGAGGGAACCTCATATGTTCGCTCGAGGCTCGCAGTGCCCCGTGTCACTCCGCGGCTCCACTAATGGCGCAGCCTTCCGTACATCAGATCCGGAGACAAGTTCTAAGCACCTGTATGACATAGACGGGTACAATAAGGCTACATCATGGAGAAATAAGACAGCATTCGAAGGTGAGACGGGTGCAATCCGTAAATCAGACGTCAGTGTCAACCTCAGACAGCACTGAAGCTACAAAATGCGTCGGAGGGACTGTCACTGTCAACCATATCGGCCCTGCACGTATGCCGTACTGCACTTCCATTTAGGGGGTTCATTGACAGGACAAGGGTATGAGGTGGGTATCGGTGCAGAATCTATATGGTGCAGAAACTTTGTCCCCTTCATCTGACCGTGCTGGACATATGATTCCGAACAGTATGCCCTCGTCCCTACTATCATGGTCAGGACGGGATCGGGACGCCGATTCATCGAAGATGGGTCGACACTGAACACCACACGAGATCAGTACAAGCATCAAGAGGTCACGTATCACATGCAAGTAAAGTAGATGGTTTCTCACCTGCTTAGTGATAGCTCAGGCCTCACTCACTGCTCAGGCTATGCCTTCGGTGAGAATATGGAGATGACACTCCAGACCGCATCCTTTCCCTTCTCCCAAGCCTGCGGCCCGCGGCTTTCATCACCGCCGAACTCGATCATAAGCCCATCCCTTGACCACTCCAACCAAATCCCGATGCTTCCGGATGATGGACCAGAGCCACCCCCCTTCCTATCCGGTTCGCCCAGCGCAGTCACGAAGTCTTTGCCTGTCGTTTCCGAGGTGACCTGCAGCTCGGTAGAACGGTCCTTCCCGTCCTTCGTCTTCGGTGTCAACGGGATTACAAGGGGAGTGGTTGGATAAGCGGAGTAAGCGGGATTTGCCAGAGACCTGCCAGGCTGTTTGGCAGGATCCTTGGGCTGACTGGCATTGTAGATGTCGATGCCGTCGAGTTTCAGATTGGAATCTTGTAGATCGGCTCTGCTGGCGCCCGTAGATGGCTTGTATCCATTGATGGGCGCGAAGAGCAGGCTCAAGCCTAAGCGATAGAAATTGAAGTAAACGGCATCAGGATAGGACTTGACCTCGGGACCAGCGATATCCGGAGAGCCCTGGTTCAAAGTGAGAGAATTCAAATGTTTCTGAAGCTCGCCAGACGACGGAGATTGGCCAAGAAGTTGTACGAGGTCTGAAGACATGGCGGTCGTCGGTCAAGGCGATCGGAGCCGAGTTGGGAATGACGACACGTCACGTGCAGCTATAGCTCGCCTCGCGCTCGCGTTCCGAGTCCAGTCTACGCGTCTTGCGACTTACTCCCTGTCGTACCCATTCTCTTCGACAACACCTACCATGGTGGACTCAAGGGAGAGTAAACTCAGGAATAGAGGACCGTCGGGCAGGCTCACGTTTCGCCAAAGGCTTGCAGCACTCACCTGGAGGCCCTTCCAGCTCTTGGGCAATGCCTTTCTCGCTGGGGCTCGCCCTGCAACACCTCCTGTTGTTTCCTTCTCGGTCCTTCTTATCGTCACCCCAATACTCTTCCTAATCTCTCTAGTCTCGGGTATATATGTTTGGAGAAACATCGCCATCGGGTGGGACGCTCCCATATACCTTCAGTATGGGTAAGTGGTGTTTTACTCGTACGTTATACAACTCTGACGTTCGACCGCGCCCAGCGATGGGCTATCGCCTTATGCCGAAGTCGCTCTTCCACCAATCAGCGCCGTGCATCCGTATGATATCTCTCTCGAACTCGTCGTTCCTACGACAGAGGCCAATTTCGCCCTGGGGAACTTCATGGTCACTTTGACGCTGGTGACTCCTTCCAACAGGACTCTCATGGCTCTCCGTCGACCAGTCAGTCCTATGCATCGCGCATATACCTTACCATGCACGATCTGACCGCATTTATCAAGGCGATCGTGCTGCCAGATAAACCGTCCGTCGTGCGCCTCTTGTCAGGAAGGCCGAGCACAACATCTTTGAAGATACCTTTGCTGTCTGCCTACGTCTCTGGCACCAGCTCTGTCATAGCAAGGGTGGAGCTTGGTCGGATAGATGGCTGGAAGAGCCTCGGCCACGGTGAGGGACGAGAGTTGAGCGTACTTTCTGCTTCCGTCGTCGGGGTACTGAAGCACCAGGGCATACGGTAAACCAATACGCTCCATCCCCTTTACCGGTGTTAATCACTGTCTTCTTAGTGGTATCATATCTCGGTATCCCGTATTCTCGGGATTGATTTCTGCAGGCGCCTTCCTCGTCATCTCCTTCATCTTCTTAGTACTGCAAGTCTTCCTGATACCCTCTCTCCGATGGAAGGCGAGTAGGATGGGCCTTGAAGGGCCGACCTCCCCGGGATTCCTTGAGGATTCCGAAGATAAGAAACCGATCAGGGAGCTCTCGGAAGAGAGGCAAGCTCGGAGGAGGAGGCTGTCGAAAGGAAGTCGGACTAGGAAGGTTAAAATCGAAAGCGGCCTGGTACGTGTTCTTTTCTCCTATGGCGACCATTCGGGTATATTGAGTCGCCGTCTTGTTGTTTCAGGATGCAGACGCTCCAGTGTCACAAATGCCATCTGCAGATACCCCGGAAATTCCATTACGAAGACGCCGATCCGGCGTTTGGTCAGACTCCGAGTAAGTCTGAGCTGGGAGGATCGTTCCTTGAATGGGCTCAGCGTCTCTGTTTTCCTCGTTTTCACTTTGCCTCGTAATGTTGTAATATGCGACAGCGTTTCACGAAGCTTCCTGCTTCTTTCATAACAGCGTGGTTCATCAAAGGTCGCTTGTAACTTAATTAATTAACTCAGGTGCTCAGACGTGGGGCACTTCAAAACTTTGTGTCATCATGTGGACTTTTCTTCTGCATACACTTGCAAGGACATCGTGTCATGTTTTTCCTTCGAGATACGTACACGTCGGTTCTCGGAGGCTATAAGTTCGTCTAAATTTGTGGCTTGGCTCGAAGGCACGTCTTGTCAACACCACATCGCCGCGGCGTGCATTTTCACTCGATTGCCATCAGGGGATATACAACGACGCAGACACATGCTTTCCACATTCCGCCGGTCCATAAGGGCTTACAGCCGGCTGCCCTTATTGATGGGTACATAACGCGGTGTCGTACGGGTCGGCCATCGCCTGCTTGCTGACGCGAAGTCAACTTGTTGTCTTTACCCCAGGAAATCGTCGTTCAGTCAGCCCCGACGCCTACGCTGATCATCTTCTGACCTCACGATGTCTTCATTTGATGCGCAAACCCTATTCAATGTCGGAGGAAAAGTGGTCCTGGTGACTGGTGGGAGCAGGGGTATTGGCAAATGGGTGAGTACCGACATGTAATGTGCGTTTACCAAATGAGAGGATCATCTCACAGCGCGTCCTTCTTTCGTAAATAGATTGCCACCGGTTTCGTCAAGAACGGAGCCAAGGTGTATATTACATCCAGGTCGTCTAAGGATTGCCAACAGACCGCCGAGGAGCTCAACGCGTTAGGCCCAGGATCCTGCGTGGCAATTCCTGCAGACCTTCAGAAGCTTTCAGAAGTGGAACGCCTCGTGGACGAGCTGTCGAAAGCTGAGAAGGCTTTGAATGTCCTTGTTAACAATGCTGGAGCCTCGTGGGGTGCTTCCATTGAAGAACTTCCGGTACGCTGGGACGATCTCTTATTACAGTGTCAACTAAGCTGACTCATTGCTCTCATAGGATGAAGCGTTCACCAAAGTTATTAATTTGAACCTGCAGCGCGTTTTTACCCTTACGCAGAAATGCCTGCCTCTACTCCGGGCAGCTGCAGAACAAGGAGGTCAGATTGGCGAAGTTTACAGAGACCCTGCCCGTATCATCAACGTGGGTATCCCTACCTCGGTTTCCAGCTTCATTCATCCTGACGTATGTTTCTCAGATTGGATCCGTCGAAGGATTGGGGGTACCAAATCATGAGACTTACGCCTACTCTGCATCGAAGGCGGCACTGCACCATTTGAGCCGTCATATGGCCGGTCGCCTTGGGGTGGATGGGATTACCAGTAACACTATTGCTTGCGGTCCTTTCGAGACTAAAAGTGCGAACCTGAATTTCTGACCTTGGCGACCTTGCTGAATTCTCGCATAGTGATGTCTCATCTCCTGAATACTTCTCGCGATATCTTGCTGAACGAACTCCCTCTGTCGCGCCTCGGAACCCCGGAGGACGTCGCAGGCACTGCCATCTTTTTGGCGAGCCGTGCCGGTGCCTATGTCTCTGGTGCGACAATCACAGTCGACGGTGGGATGCTAGTGCATATGCCTAGCATATCCAAGCTCTAGACGTTTGATTTGTTACGCGGCATAATACCCGGCTATAATACCGTAATCAGATATGGTGGTATATATTATTCATGTTATACACAGATGAAACCCCATCTATACCTATTCATGTTGCGGATCTGGAACTGCCTCTTCCTTCGCTTTGTCTTCGGCGCTAGTCTCGGGTTTCTGTTGGATATCTTGACCTTCCTTTGCCTTCGTAGTGGTTGTTTCTGCAGTTGCTTCCTTGGGTTTGGTATCTTTATCCGTACTCACGTCCTTGGTTTCCTTGACATTCTTATCTGCAGACGCGGAGGGCTTCTTGTCGTCTTTGAGAGTCATGTCGCTGAGTCCCTTCACCAAGTCGCCCGCATCGTCACCCTCCAGCCCCAGCTCTTCAACCAGCTGCAGCAAATCGTCCTCCGTGACCTTGACCCCCTGCAACCCGAACCCTATGAGCTCACTGCCTACATCGAACTCCTTCTCATTCCGCTTCCTGATCTCTTCGACAACCTTCTGCATCTCCGGATCCGCGTCGCCGGGGCTCAGGTGTGTACCTGATGCTGCGCGCTCTGTCTTGCTCCGGAGCGGGGACGGAGTGGATGGGCTAGTGTTGAAGGATGCCTTATGCGAGAGCTTGGCCATCTGCGAAGGGGATTGTGCGCCGGGGACGCCGATGGGATGCTCGGGCAGAAGGGGTCGGTCTTCCTCCACCGAGGGATCATACGGGTCGTTGAGTCGAAGGAAGGTGGTCAGTTCGTCGAACTCCACGGCTTCTTCACTGACCGTGGTGTCAATGAGGATATACTGGGGCCGAATGGAAGGACAGACGTACAAATCGGTAAATGACTGCTTGGGGAGTTAGCATCATTCGAAACACTATGAAGCCATGAGCCTGGACTTACGCCCGGACATTTTCCCCCAACTAAGATGCCAGGCAGTTGCTGGTTATCTATGGAAGACATTAGACAAGGATTCTTCCAACATCTATGCCGAGCTCACCAACCGGCGCCTTCCTCCTCCATAGCCTCTTCGCATCCTCATCTGAGGCCAGATCATACGACTTGAACGGGATCTTCTTCGCCTGCAGTATACGCAAGATATATTCTAGTAGGGATAGGGATATGATTAGTGGCTCTACGGCTTCTGGGAGGGATGTCTCTACCTTGTCTTTGCCGCAGCGCAGGCTGAGACGCTATGGTTGTGAGAAAGATCTGGATCGGGGGTGAAGGCATTTGGGCGATGCAAAGGAAGTCAGGCTAATGTATCGGAGGTCCTTCAACTTTGACAGAATATGGGAAAGACGAAACTGGGATTTTGAAAGCGGGCTAGGGACGCCTTGGGCTTGCCGGCCGGACAACAACTGTCAAGCAGTGCAGTATAAGCTCCCCGATCGTGCGATATCAAGAGCGCTTCCCCCATTCAGCGACATGCTCTTCAATCCTCAACTTGTCCTATGCGCTCTTGCTGAGATCACTGCAGTCTGGACACCATAGTCGTATTCAACACACCGATTGAAACCCACTGACCGTCGTCGAACTACGCTGTGTTTTCCCAATGGCCCCAAGTGTCCTCATCGTTTGCCTGGGTAACATATGCCGCTCTCCCATCGGAGAAGCTGTCTTGAAGCATGTCGCTTCTGAACGTGGTGTGGAGATCACAGTGGACAGCGCTGGTACCGCCGGATACCACGTCGGTGAGGAGCCAGATGAGCGGTGAGAATCGTTGTTTACGTCTTCACGCAATTACATCTAACACTTCTCATATAGCGCTGTAGCTACCTGCCGCAAGGTGTGTAGATAACTTGTTTCCTGGTGGGACAGTGTCGAGACCTTGTGCGCAGTTCGGAGTCCCGATATCGCATGCAGCACGCAAGGTGCACCCAGATGACTTTCATCGGTTCACATATATCCTCGCCGCCGACGAGAGCAACCTGCGCAATCTCCAGCGTATACAACCAAAGAATTCTACCGCCTCCCTGAAACTTTGGGGTTCGCTCGTGGACGGTAGAGCGATTGAGGATCCCTACTATGGTGACATGGTGAGCACCGTTAGAGCTGCGATCAGCCATTCATGGGCTTATGTAGATGCTAGGACGGCTTTGAATCCACCTTTAATCAATGCGTGAAGCTGTCCCACGCATTCTTGGATGAGGTTCTCGGAGAGTTCGACACAAAGACGAGTCTGTAGTCCTCACGTCGAGACAGTTTGTAAATTGTGTTGGTATACCCGATAGTGCAGCAATGCGATTAGTATTACAAGATCCTTGTTCCCTACACCTTAATTATGAGTGGGCATGTTGACAGATGCCCTGCCCGCGATCGCATCGTCTGCCTTCCACAGGCTTGTCGTAGTCTGCAGACAATGTGAATGATTAGTTTCTTTATTTTTACATGTGCCTTATGTTGGACTACTTGCCTTCTTCTGAGTGTAGAACTCGAATGCGCTAGTCCAGAAGTCAGTATTGGAGTAGTTCAAGGAAAATGTAAGACACACCTCTTTCCATAGAAGCCAAGATCTCCCAGTGCACTCGCCTAATATTTACATCCTCAGTAATCGTTTGCATCGTACAAGGAAGCACTGACCTTGTTTCCACTCCAAGAGAACATGGGAAGTGGAACAGGGATCGGAATGTTGATACCAATCTGTCCAACATTAACCTCATGCTCAAACTTCCGGGCAGTGGCACCAGATTGCGTGAAGATCGCCGTGCCGTTGCCGTATCGGTTGGCGTTGATCAATTCGATGGCTTCATCCATGGTGTTCGCGCGCAAGACGACGAGGACAGGTCCGAAGATCTCCTCACTACCCAACGAATAGATTGTCAAGCTGCTGAAACATGCATGGCCATGAAGTACTCACTTGTAGCACCGCATGTTAGGACCGGCCTCGATGACAGTGGGGCCGATGAAGTTGCCGTGCTCGTAGCCTGGGACACTGATGTCCCTGCCGTCGAGATGTATCTTACCTCCCTCTTCCTCTGCAGAAGCAATCAAGCGCAGAATACGCTCTTTCGCAACCGGAGAAATCACAGGTCCTCTGTAAAAGGTCTGAATCATGGATGCTACATGCAATGGTAGAGGTCATTACTCACAAGTCAGTGTCCTTCTCAAAGCCACCGTTGACCTTGAGCTTCTTGGCTGCTTCCACCAGATCAGGAAGCCACGCATCAGCATCACCGACGAGGACGGCGACAGACAAGGCCATGCAGCGTTGCCCAGCGGCTGCCATTCAGAATTCAGCCAACCGCACACACACATGAGGCAAATCACTTACCACCGAACGCAGCACCGGTGATCGCGTTAATGGCCAAGTTCTTGTTGGCTGTGAAGTACAGTCAGATACTTCCTTTGATGATAACTGTTTGTCTCACCATCTGGCATAATGACAGCATGGTTCTTAGCACCCATGTTCGACTGCACCCGCTTTCCGTTTGACGTGCCACTGTGCAGGGCGATGAGCGTCAGTAAAGACTTGACGCAGATCAACTCACCGGTTGTAAATGTGCTTTCCAGCGCGATCACCACCAACAAAGCTGATAGCCCGAATGGCGGGATGGTCGCAGATGGCATTCACCGTCGGGACAGTGCCGTGGACGATGTTGAGAACACCATCCGGAAGGCCAGCTTTCTTGCAAAGCTCTGCAATGATCATAGCAGCGCCCGGGTCGCGTTCAGAAGGCTTCAAAATGAGGGTGTTTCCGGTGACGGTCGCCATCGGTATTGACCACAGAGGAATCATGCTGCATACCGAACAGAAGGTAAGAGAGACTGTATGGAACACTATACACGGGCACTCACGCAGGGAAATTGAAAGGCGCGATACTGGAAGGCACACAATGAGTATAGGCGACGGTTCGCTACAGAGAATACGCACGATGCTGTCACGCCCAGGGGCACTTTACGCACATAGGTGTCCATGTCTCTGCTCACTAGCAGCAAGAAGCATCGTCAAACGTGTGAAGAGAGATAACTGGAGCAGTTGGCACACCTTCTATCTTCTCTCCCAGAAGAAGTGATGGTGCACTGGCGGCATGTTCCACAACCTGGAGACCACGAAGAATGTCGCCATGCGCATCTGGTGTGCACCAGCATAAGCAGAGACTAACGAATCATATGGCTGTCTTACCTGGCAACGTCTTCCCTTGTTCAAGAACAATGCTGGAGGCCAGGGCGTCCGCGTTCTCTCGAATAAGGCGCTGCAACCTGTAGGTGGTTAGCCTTCACATGCAGACGGTGTTACGAGCTAAGACGCACTCGAGCACAAACCGCTGACGCGTCAGCACAGAAGTGCGACTCCATGTCTCGAAAGCTTGCGATGCAGCATCGACGGCTTGTGCGAATTCTGCCTCAGTGGTCTCCGGTACTCGGGTGAGTAGCGTTTGGGTAGACTGCCGCAAGCGTTACACGCTGTAACCCGGAACTTGTACGAGCACACATACCGGATCAACGACATCAATCCACGACGTAGCTTTACTCTTCACGAACTCTCCACCAATATAATTCTTGGTGTCCTCGCCGGTCGCACTCGTGCCTCTCCAAGACTTCGACAGCTCTTCGGCCTTGCTCCGAGCAACAGAATTCAGGCCACTCAAGGGCGCGCGGGTTGCCGACGTCGCATAGCCTGCCTTGCCGCGCAAGACGCGTAGGGTGGATGTCCGAGGGAGAGTCATACTGTAGATGAGAGAATGCGGGAAGGTGGAAGACCGGTGCAGTTGAGCAAGACATCAGTAAATCCCCGCGAGAATGACAAGCGGTTATGTCCGGTTGTCGGGATTATAACAATCCGGCCATATGGCCTATGGGCTACAACTGGCTAATAATACCTACAATCGGTCACCATAGCATGACCATCTGCTCGTAAAACCTGTCATGTGTTTGTATACTATTTTACATATTGTTGTGCTGTCGTATTGTGTTGGGCACGAATTATGTTTTCATTATCGTCTGCTCGCAATGAATGAGGAACAAACTTGAGCAAACAACGTTGCCCTTCCGCTCTCCGTGGGCTACACGACCGGAGCTCTCTAGCCCTACATTCCACACTCCCATCCTCGCTAGGTGCTCACAGCCAATTGAGCTCACGGTACAAGCTAGGAGCCTTGCGAGGCGAGATGAAGGTTTTCAGGATACCCGAGCACGTCGAGGCTCGGGCACTTTCAGAGGTATGTTGTGCGTCCTCGCAACTCACGAGACGAACTTACATTTCAGATCTATTAGCCTCGCACAGCGCCCTTGGGCCTTGGGCCTTGGCCACGTACCATCGGTGTTTCAACGAAACTTCTAGAAGTTTCCACAAACATCGCCGTTGGTGCCCGATAGAAAAATTCCATCTATCGACTTGCTGCGCATGAGCACGTAAAGCGGTACACACAGTTGTTCAAAAGCACGCTGAAAGCACCACCCGCGCAAGACTTCCTCTTCTCCCGTCTTATCCGCCTTCGTCGTTCAGTCTCTCCAATGTCCGCCCGCCGTCCTTTTAGGCGTCGTCTTGATTTGGCGTTCGGTAAGTGCTTCCTGAATTACGTAGGAGATCACAGCTCCAAGGTGTGAGCAGCGGATATATACTTGTTCAAGGTAAGCGACGACCGTGCAAGGTATGTCTGGGTCTCTCTTCTATAGGGCTTTGAACGCGACTGTGATGGTGGCTGCAAAGCGTGCTTGTCGGCTTGAAATGGTGAGTCGCGCGAGCAGGTAAGTATTCCCAGATTCTGAATATGCATTGTTGACTGATATTACTCGCGGGAGATTGTCTAGCCCGCAAGCAGGTAGTGTGACACTGGACGTTGTAGTGAACGGAGTATTTATTCGCGGTTGTCGTACTCGTACTTTGTCATAATTATTGCTCAATATATTTGCTATGTGTCATTTGCTAACGAATATCTGAATCGTGACGTGTGACAAAATTGGCACAGGTATCGGGTGCTGGCAAGCAGCAGGGGAGAAATTGCAGAGCATTTCAAGGTCATTGTGAGGAGACGGTGATGCAATTGTGTGGGCTTTGCGTCGAGGTTATAGCTCCTGGCGGCGAAAACTATGACGGTGATATAACATGGTTACAAACTCGTTACAACCCCGTTATAATCGGCTTATAAACTGTACCTGAGCCGAATCTAGGATTGTGGGGATTATAAAGGCGTGATGAGTGATTATGGGATTTATAACCCTTTATCTAGTGATCATAATACTGCCGGGAATTTAGTGATGGCNATCTCGGGNCTTTAACCCCGTGGGATCACCGACTGCCCATTTTCCCGGGGGGAAAAAAAAATTTTTTTGGGGGGGGGCCCCCCCCCTTTTTTTTCCCCCCCCAAAAAAAAGGGGGGGGGGGAAACCCCGGGTTCCCCGTAATTGACTCTTTCCCTTCATTCCTATACTGATAGCATCCAACGACTAGGCTTTCGCGACGTCAAGACCCGGCAATCTCAGACTCAGACTCACCCTCTAGCCTGTGGGATAGGGAGATGGTCAGCTGTGCCGGTTTCCATCTGGCGATGCCATGTGCATTTCGATTACATCCTCTGTGCCCATGCTTCGTTGGAGCGTCGATCATCAAGGAAGTTGAACACGGCCACGAAGGGCGGCTAAGAAACATCTCGGACCCTGTCGCAGCCAGAATGCCTCCGGTTGGGCTCCAACCTGCTCCACTCTTTTGACACTCTACACGCTGAGGGTCGCGTCGTGAAAGTATAACAACATTCAAGTTGGTGCCATTCGCTTTTGGACCGCCCTGCAACACTCCTACATGTTTCGTACGACCTATGGCTGCTGGGCGCTGATAGCATTGAGTAGGGCCGGCGGCAGA
>SEOQ01000490.1:0-20862 GCA_004679275.1 Dentipellis fragilis
TGTTAGGNTGGCGCAGGTGTGGAGTGGACGACCGTCTTGAGTCACGGTCTCGAGGTTCGCGTCGTGCGCGCGCGTGGATACTTTGCAGGAATGAGTGATGTCAATGTCCATATGTATGTCTTTCACTAAATTGATGCATGATGCAGGCCTAGACTCGGGCCACTAGCGAAAGCAGACGGCGACAGCGACGGCGACGACAACAGTGACAGCGAGAAGTTCAAGCTGCAGTCAAATATGAAACAGGCACCACCAATTTTTTGCACCACCACCACCTCGATCCTCCACTTCGGCGTACAGTACTCGTACTTCTAAGCTCACCGCAGGATCTGGATTCGCAACTCATGTGGCCACGCCTAGATACGCCGGTAGTAGTACGGATTATATGAATTCGAGTCACAAAGAAGCGGGATCCTCCGGTGCCATGCATGGAAGCGGAAGTACTTGCGTGGATCTTCGTCTTCATCTAGGCATAGCCAATCTGGGATCCGGATGCGCACCCACTTTTAGATGTGCATGTGAGCTTTGACATTTGGACTTTGGGCTTCCATTCTGCAACTGCAGGGATTCGGAGATGCAGGAGATCTAAGAGGTCCAGGAAGAGCACGGCATGTGATATGTGTGGCGTTCGGTGTGAGAAGCAGTCGAGCTCGAGCGGGAATGGGAACGGGAACGGGAACGGGAACGGGTCAAGATGCATCATAATGTTTATGGCTATGGCGGCTGGCGGGGTCCGCGGATCAGATGCATATGTTGAGCGTAGTATACGGGGTCCTTGTCTTGCTGGCTAGAAGGGGACATATGCATACGTGTGTGGATATTTCTTGAGAGGCACCATGGTAGAGCTAGAAGCTTCGCGACTTGGAAGTCTGAAGCTTGAAGCATGATCCTGTATCGTATTTGATGATGCCCATTACCTATGCTTGGATTCCATTGTCGTTTTAGCAGCTAGAATGTCCTGGTATGGGTTCTGAGCTGTGGGTCGCGTGATTCCAGGATGAAAGATCCAAGAAGATGATTTTGGATCCCATGTGCATGTAGAGTGTTACGCACTGCTTCAATGCTTGAAGTTATCGGCATAGCATCACGTGATACGAAGATAGTGTCGAATGACATGTAGAGTTCGAAAGGGGATTCAGCATGCACTTGGTACCAAGGCCTAACCATAGCATTCCATGCGAGGCCGGGGGAACAAGAGTATCAAGCTAGGACAGTAATCAGAGAATCCGGGTCGGGTAGTCAGGTCATAGTCAGAGGCAGAGGGCGGAGTCAAGGAAAAAGCTCACCAGTGCACCGCTACCCACGTCATCCTCGCCCCACTTCTGCTCGTGATCTCAGTCCCACGACCACTGATGCCCGTCATTTCCCAGATCCCTGTCTCTTGCCTCCACGAGCCATGGCCAGTAATCCGGATGCACCCAAGTATCAAGCGACATGACGCCAGGGCAGAGGCTGCGCACCGGAATTCTCCAATGTTGATAATAAGCAGTCAGGACAGAAGGTGGTGAGAGGGGAGCATGCAGATGCGAGGCAGCTGATGGAGAGGGCATGGTGCACGCCAATTGGGAGTTCGATGGTGCAGTGCTTGAGGTTGGGGATTTGGAACAGTAGCAGCAGCTGAAGCACAGTCCGGGTGGTGATAAGAATGGGGAGGATAGCAGCAGCTCCTGCTCAGTGAATTTGATCAGGAAAGACTTGGGGGTACACAATGTGCAATTGCTGCAAGATGTCAATGTCGTCGAGTGCATGATGCATGGAACAGCTATGTGCCATTGAAACAAAATCTGCGAACCTGCGTAGCAGAACTGTCTGATGATGGCATGGTGAAGGCGCTCATCGACACACCTAGCATAATGAAGGTCCATGCTTCGCCATAGCATATCAAGGCATTTCTGTGTAAATCACTTCCTCGTGCATTCCAGCGCAGCGAGCTGCGAGAGTGCCATAGGTGGACTGCCCTAATCTTCGCAATCGCTAGCCATGACCAACCCTAATTTCCTCTGTGAGATTGTAAGGAGTGTCTACAACTCGATGATGGTCTCCTGGACAAGCAGACATCAGCATATGTTCGCTCCGTGTGGATAGGCTCATGTGAAACAGCTTCCTGTACAGTTGACCGTTAGTTGTAATGTAGACATATGTATTACTTACCTTTATGAGTAAAATTCACAGGCTGTTCCTCAAGCACAACACAAGATAAAGATATGGATGCAGTTGGAGCGTACGGTTGGGTTGACGCTCTCAAAGGCGCCGGCGAATTGCCGTGACATGTCACGCGTCAACTTTGCCGTGCCATTCCTCCTTTCACTAGTGACTTGCACCATGACTGGGACTTGCGGAAGAAACACGACAAGTATACAATTCTCATTCACTTTTACAGCTGCTCAACATTCTCTACGACATTCAGGTGCCGGAAAACAGTGCTGTTCAATTCACCAGGTGACACCTGAACTCGTAAGTTCTATTGCCGCGCTTTTGTCTCGTGGCTGTTTAGGTGTACGGCAGCATGTCATCCTTGGAGAAGCGTCCAGTGCAATGCATTCGGCTCACGGTCCTGGAGCGTGCGAAGAACATGAGTACTTAATCTCTGTGAGAAATGGAGGAGTCGCATGAACAAGCTTATCGAAGATGGCCGTTGCGGCTATCGCTCTCTTCCTGTCTCTTCTACCCATTGAATCCCCAGCCAGAAAGATGGTCTTTGATATATCCTTGGCAGCAGGTAAGCGACCAGCATACTCGGGGAAGTCGTGACTGACTGCCGACCGTACGAACATTTCGTCCAGGAAACAGGACAAAACCATGCACAGGCTCATCAGGAAAAACCTCCCATCTAATTAGCAGCTAATTAGCTCTAATTGTATAAGTCCAAGAAAGAGGTTGTAGATTTTTTTCTGCTAATTAGATTGGGACTTGGGAAGATAATTAGCAGCAAAATGCAGCCAATTAGACAATATTTCATAGTGAAATGTTGAGTGTTCAGTCATAATGAATTGGCACAAAGTTGGAGACAGATGGACATATGTTTATTCATTATAAGGTAAACTACACTATACAGGACCATAATAACAAAAGGGATGGTATTGGCACAAGCAAGCACAGATACCATGATCAAGAAGCACACACAACAATCCACCAGGACAGAAGAGCAGAGAATGATCATCACAAGCACATAAGATGCACAGAAGCACATCACTAGCAACGAGAATATGCCAGTCACAACAAGGGCACCACAACGTCACATTTCTTATGAAGAACCTGTGGGTCGCAATGACACAGGGTAACACTGGCAGTGACGGCCACAGACAGGACAGAACTGGTCGCAACAAGGGTCCACACCGGTCAGCAGGAAACTGCACCGAGGATAAATAGAACACGAACATACCGGGACATGCAGGATGAAGCGAGACCGTATGGGTGGTGATGGGGCATGCAGCTGGCCATGCTGGAAGAATGCAATGGGAGCGACCGGGGATGACAAGAATGAACAGGGACGCACCGGACATGACAAGAGCACACTGATGGTGCTGGAAGCGCCTAGGTCGCGACGGAGGCACGTCAGAGACTCAGAATGCAGCGGGGTGCAGTGCGCACGACGTCGACACCCCGGATGCAGCGATGCACACCAGCAGTGACAGGGTCACGCTGGGAGCACCGAGGATGTGACTGTGTGAGAGAGAGACACGGGGAACCACTGCACGTGACAACAGCAAACTCGCAGCGATGAGGACATGCAGGGAGCGGAGGAGGACGAGGTGAGGGTGCACTTGAAGCCCTAAAAGCACAACAGAAATGCCGGGGATGAGACAGGTGGGACAGGGGTACACTGGACTTGACAGAGGGTTACTGGATGCGATGAGGGTAACCAGAGCATGCTGGGAGTGCCGGGGAGTGTGCTGTGGGCGCTGGAAGGATGAGCTGGCGATGAATGGGCTCGCTGGCAGTAAATAGGGCATGCAGGGAGGTGAGAGAGATGTGTTGGGGGCGGCAGAGACGTGCTGGAGGGCATGGGGATGATGGCGAGGCGATTGAGATGTCGATGACATGGCGACTTGCATGAGGTTGGTTCGATCGGAGACTGTGAGAGTTGCAGCTCTGACTCAAGAGAATGCATCTCCGACACTCGGAGGCCAAACTCCGATGCCCGGCATGATGCCACGTCAGCTTTCGCCTCGACCTCCGCTCTCCTCATCTCAACCGTTTCCCCATCTCATGTGCCCATCGCCCTTGATGCACTCACTGTCCCCGATGCCCCTGATGTCTTCATTGCCCTCGTCTCGCCCCATCTCGCACCCTCATCGTGCCCTCGTTGCACCCCAGTCGTCACTCCCAGTGCCGCCAGCACTGAGCGGTCGCACTCCGCAGACCCTCGTCGCAGCCCAGTGCGCCCATCGCGTTCGATGCGCCTCGGCACACCTGTTGCATCTTCGGTGCTGCCAGTGCGCCTCCATCGCATGCCGGCGCAGCATATAGAGAACGCCGACACTGATGGTGGAATACAGATAGGGGAACCAGGTACGTCGTATGCGCCCTTTCATTCTCCGCATGCTCTGAGACCCTGGTGCTGTTCTCCTCCCTCCCTGGTGCTCCTCTTTTCGCGCCCGCATTTCTCATCCTGCTGCCTCATCATGCGTACACCTTCTGCATGCACACGCGCACCATACCCACCATCCCCCTCCCCCCCGTGCACACAATTGCACCTACCACTATCTTTCACATGCGCCCCTACCTGCTGCCCCATGTGCATGCCACACTGCAACACCCTCTCTCACTTGCTTGTCCCATCGTGCCGCCTTGTAGCAAGGATACCCCATCCCGCCGCATTGTCACGCACATGCCCATAGCGTCATGCTGTCGTGCACATGCGCACCTGCCGCCCTTTCTCATGCCATGCAATGCCCTGTACGTATATGCCCATATCCACTGCCGCCTTTCGTACGTACTCCGCTATCATTGGATATTCCCTTGTATGCGTACTCCCACCACAAAGCATGCCCTGTTGCTGCCGGCACCTGCCCGCCACTCCCTGTTGTCCCCTGTTGCTCCCTGTTTGCTACTGTCACTCACAGCATGCAGTTTCTGTACCTAGCATGTGCTCATTGTGACTGGTGTCTCCTATTGTCACCCATGTGCAGCCACTGCCGACATTGCTCCTTTATTACTATGGTCTTTTGTATTGTAGTTTACCTCATGATGAATAAATTAGTCTTTCTCATGACTTTCTTGCCATCAACCCATTGTAACTATGAACATCTGTGAAGATTCTTGTCTAATTAGCAGTACTTTGCTGCTAATTACCTTCCCAAGTCCCTATCTAATTAGCAGAAAAAAATTTACAACCTCTTTCTTGGACTTATACAATTAGAGCTAATTAGCTGCTAATTAGCAGATCCTCTAATTAGCTGCTAATTAGCTGCTAATTAGATGGGAGGTTTTCCTGATGCTCCTGCACATCCGGGAGATCATGGATCAGATCATCGGTTCTCTGTACATACCCGCCGATTTTAGTCGGAGGTCTCACTATCTCGATGGGTGAGTGGCACAACTGGCAGAAGGGGCAACAACACAGTGCGATTCTCTGATCGCGCTGGCATGCACGTCCAAAGAATTCCTGGAGCAATGCTTGGATCTGATGTGGAGAGATCTGGTCTCGCTGGTCCCTATCTTTGTTGCGCTTGGAGTACCGATGCGGTTCTTCAGAGCGCTGGAGGGCGAAAGAGATGACGATGGTCTTCCGACCGAGGAAGACTTCCAGCTTGAAGACGTTGTAAGTCTTTTAGTTGATGAATGATAATCTAAATGTGAGCATAGATGATTTACCTTAAGATACAGAATATTGCAGAGCTGCTCTCAAATGCAGATATGAGCAGAGTGTCATACTACCTGCATCGCATTCAGAGGCTCTACACCAACAGCGAAGAGTTGACATCTACGCTCGTGCAGTTGTTGTCTATCGTCCTGAAGAACCAAGAACCACACGGGCATCTCCTCCCAAATCTCTCGCAGCTTTTCTGGCACGTGAAAAAACTAGAAATTGAGGAATACTTCGACATGTTCGGCAGTCCCTATATCACTCGACTCAGCATGTATCCCATCAGGGAAGTGTCTTCTGCCCATTTGCATTTCCCGAATCTGGTCGAGGTGAAATTCTTCAATTTCTGGACAGACAAGGAGTGTTGGGACGAATATATTGCTGATGCCATCACACGCCTTTCTCCATTACGTGCCCTAGACTGCTTTGGATACGACCTCCGATTCAGAGCAATCTATGCTCTCTCCACTATGCCTGCTTTATCCCGACTTCGTGTGGCACATCTTCCGCCGACCGTGTGGGTTTACACATCATCGCATCGGCCACCATCTCGGCCTTTCTTCCCATCTCTTCAAGAATTGGATATTCATAGCATCTCGCCGAAGATGTGTCATGACCTTCTTCGAGCCTTTGACAATCCCCGAGCCTTGCGGCAGCTTCGCGTTGGGCTACCGGTGCAGGAATGGACATCTGCCGATATGGAGACGCTCTTGTCCTGCGTGGGTATGCTGTAGACTGGTGACCGAGTCTCTAGCAAGCAGTGATGGACAAGTCGAGTACTGTGTTACTAGAGACTGGAAGAACTCGGAGTGGTGCGAGGGAGCCGCGCCAGCTACACGTGATCATCATGTGACCGACGCATGGTGTCGAGAGACTCGTCCCGTCTCTCTTGCCTGCACCTTCGAGAACACGTCCATATGTCTCCTCTATACTTCTACTACCCACTTATAATGGTATAACATGAAGCAATGCCCTCTATTTCGGAATATATACCCAGCCCCGGCTCTTCTCTTGTCCAAACCACGGCTTTCCCGTCATTCCTAGTGTTTGAAAGTCCAGTCCGGTCCAGTTTTTCACTAAAATGTCGAAAGACCACGAGTGCAACCGGTTGTCTCTGAGACCAAATTTCTTGCAGGACCATGCTATCAAGGACCAGTCCTGTCAGGTCCGGTTGTACCGAAAACCCAGTCCTGACCAGTCTCAACTGCATAGTTGGTCAGGACTGGTCTGAACTAGTTGCATCATCAGGAATAGATACAATATCAAAATTTGATCTATTATAGCCCATATAGAGTATATAGAATATATAGAGTACATTACGAAGGTACCTATTATATATTCTACCGTAGCTCCCCATAGCCGTCAGGTAGTGAGCCCGTAGTAGCCCATAGCTGCCCATCACCTACCGTAGCTCTAGTAGATGCCTCATTATAAGGCCTTATTCTAGTGATTATTTATTGGTTTATTACTCTCAGATTCACAAATATAAGAGAAAATATGTTTTATTCTACTAACTACAAGCCGCACAGTATGTACATGATTAAATCTACATTACAAGGAAACAGGGGGCATGCGGGGGCACATGAAGATGCACAATGGGGGCACACTGCTAAGAACCTTGAGGGTCTTAGAGACTGAGCGTAGCGAAGTCGTCCTCAGGCTACACCTGCGAGCGAAGGGTCTGGCTTATGAGGCCTTAGCGACAGCAGAAGGCGAATAAGAGCAGAGGGAGATGAGCGAGTGAGCGGAGGCACTGGCAGTCNGATAGAACCACAAGGATCTATGGATTGCAAAGTGGTCAAGCTGAGGAGCAGTGGTCCTCAGCGCAGACCTATAAGTACAAACGAGGCAGGCTGTACAGTAGAGTCGCAGTGACGAAGCTGTACAGTAAGAGATGCTGCGGCTGCGCTGCGCAGTATGACTGTGCTGCGCAGTATAGATAGGAGTAACTATAGTCCACGGTAACCGTATGATCTGGATAAATATACTGAAGGCTGTCCATGCAGTGCATGTAGATAGGTAATGAGAAAGGAAAAAGATAACCCCTTAGCAGTTCGTAACAGTTTACAGAGCCAAAATCAAGAGATCGCGATCATCAAATGTACACCGTAACACAAAAGCGAAAGAAGCCGGTCGTCGCTGTCATCGAAGTAAGTAAGATATGCAGAAACTGTCACCTCATTCCAGCATTCGGAGCAGACCGTATAGATCGAGCATGGACAACCACGAATGTTCTCGATAGATGCAAAACCTTTTTCGTAAATAACTTCCAAGACCACCATGCCTATCAAAGTTTGTGGTAGTAGTCACTTCTGTTGTTACATGACATCCACCCCATGCCCATGTATACAATACTTCTCGGTATATATTAATAAAATCAAAAAGACTTCACTCCCTCAGCGGCGTGCTGAGCAACGAACGGCAAATGCCGATAGCAGTTTTTGTTGTGACTAGGCTGGACTGCACGCCTTCTATCTCAACGTCCTTGCCCTGTCTGCTCTGCTCCGGCCTCTTCATTGATCATCACCCATTTGATACTCGCAGACGCACCTGGCCAATATTTCTTCTGCATCTATTGCCACATTTCTTCAAGATCGTGCCACAACGTTACCGCCTGCCTGGAACTGACATGCATACCTACACACTGACCATGTCCATCGACAAGACACTGCACAATTTAGAAGTTGCACCTGAATATCTGGGCCTCACTCAATGTATGCGAGAAGATGCCTTCATCGAGAGGATGCCAGTGCGGGAGCTCGGGAGATTTAGCAGGTATGCTGTCTTTCATCACGTAGACCGTGCACCTCAATATCTTCATTGCCTGTAGCCATCCTGACGTGCCTGAGCAGTCGCCGAGAGGTAGGGCAGGTAGAAAGAGCACAGCACGATACATCGTTGCCACGTTCGTGCACTCGTTCTCGCGACTGCACGCCCATTGCCTGCACGCCCGAACACCCACACCCGCCACGTCATGCCAACTATTCTCTCTCCGCACCCGCAGTCACGACATCCTCGTGCTGATGCCCTCACAAATATGCGCCCATCCTCATTCCCTCGCGCTCATACACCCCCATATGTTCTCATCCATTGCGCGGCTCTCATACTCCTGGCAACTGCACTCGTGCACCTCACCTGCGCACCCGCATCCTCGCCCGTATCCGTGCCCGAGCCATCCTGCCCGCCCCTGTTTTCCCACTTGCGCCAGTGCCATGTATGCTGCTACTGCATCCCTGCCTTCTTGTCTGTATGCCTGCGCCCATGCTCGTCCCACTCGTTACCCTTGTGCGCCTTCACCCTCTCGCACTTCGCGCCTTCGCTTATACGTTCGTTCCGAAGTGCGTGTCTTCCACCTGTACCCTCGTCCTTCCCTGCATCTCCACCATCGTTTCCCGGTGTCGTCCGAGTCACGCCCTCGCATTCACCATTGCCTTCGCCCGTGCCCACACCCTCGCTTTTGCTCTCCTTATCGTGCCCACCATGCCCATCCTCGACACCTCGCTCTTTCCCTCGCAAGTTGACGTCACCGCCCCTGCACCCCTATGCATCCTTGTGCGCCTATCCGCGTGGCTTTGCCCTCTCGCGTGCATTCACTTCCTCTCTTCTGTGCGTGTTCTCGCCCATCGCCTCATTCATTGTGCCCGTGCCCCGTGCGCATGTTCACCCGTATGTTCACCCCTGCACCTTCGCCATACCTAGCAGAGAATTATATGGCCTATAAAATAGTTACTTCAACTATGACAGCTATGGTGGCTATGAAGTTCTCCATAGCTGATATAACCCTATCCATAGTAATCATAGCTGATATAAGTCAAGTGATGGCTATGAAAATTGAGATTTTTTCAGATGCATCACCTTCCNCGACGATCGAGCTACGGAAGGCNGCAATCTTATGTTTCNGGTGAGGGGTCTTCATACTACTGGTGAGTCTTTGGAACAACATGACTAGATTTTGGTCTCTAGCAACACCATGCAATGTCAACACCAGGTCTGTTGCATCTCTCACATACTTTGTTTGTACTCAAGTCAGGACTTCAGTTCCGGCAATTCTATGAAATAACANGNNTNTTAAAGCCCAGATCCAACATTCTGCAGGATTGACACATTCCATGTAGCCTACAGCAAGGTGATGCATGATCTAGATTGTCTGTTGGAAAGGCTGGGAGGTGATTTTGGAGGATTGAATGTCCCATCATCTGCAGTATGTGTACTGTGTATCCTTCCACTCCCATACTTAGGGAGATCTTTACTGTATCATGCAGTTTATCTTGGGTCAAGTCCAAGATCTTTCAATATTACTTTGTCATGTCAAGAGTCTGCTATGGCTGCTTTCCCATTCATCTGAGCTACCTCATCAAACCAGCTATTTGCTACTGTTGAGCCATGCACTTCAGGTACTTTCTGATGCTTACAATAATGATGAAGCCCATAACTCAACAATTTATACAGTATCATAGTCAGCTATTTCATCTTTATCTAGGTAGCATCTTCCCTGTTGTATATTTCTCTCTAATGAATATCTACCAGAGGAATTTGATGCCATATCTTCCTGCATGAGCAAACATCAGAGATTGCTGGTCCAGTTCAGCTCAGATATCTCCATCCTTGCAACTGCTATGGCTGAGGCCATAAGAACAGGTAAGTTTATATTGAATCTTAATCAATTAAATGTCTCAGTTAGACACTTCAGCCAATGAATATGAACAGGGTGTTGTGAATCTGCTTTCAACTGAGCTAATTGTGGCAACATTTTTCTCTTCAGTTCTTGCAACTGCCATCCAGTATACTTTCTCAAATCCTCAAGGACTGACCAATATTGTCAATGCATGTTGGTTCATTGCCATGATCATGAGTGTAACTGCAGTCTTTGCCTGCACAATCAGTCTCACAAGCCATTACAGTGCTTTGTTAGTAAAGTTTCCTGGAATTTCAAGTCAAGCTGCTAATTTGTGGCCTGCAGCTTTGGGGATAGAACTTATCTCCAAGATCCTGTGCTTCAGTCAAGCCAATATATACCTGCAGCACTCATCACAGCCTCTGTGTTCTCCTTTTCCATTGGATTCATTTTCTTCATGTGGTCATCATCCCAGGTGAAGTTCTTTGTCATTAATGTATCTGAATTTTGACTTATCCCATTAATTGAACAGAATCATATTGTTGCTATTGCTATTACTACCCTCACTTCTATTGTCATAGCTTTGGCTTTCTCTATACTTTTTACCCTTAGCATCCAACTGAAGATCAGAGGTGTACTCTACCAACTGGATTTACCATTGATTGCTGTTTCTGTAGTTCAGCCTTCTTCTAGTCAGGAAGATATTTCTACATCTATTTATCCTCATCATTGACAGAGTTTTATTGCTTTGAATGTCACAATATGTCAAAAGCCCCACAACAAACAGATCTGAGTGAATATGAGCAATGATCTCGTGAGAAGAAAGGATCGTCTTTGACCCCTAACCTTACGGAGGACCAATTGAAGTGGCGTCGGCAAGCGCCGAGCTGCAGATAACCTCCGTCCTCCGCCTTCCTCCCCGTCCTTCGGTTCTTGTCCTCGCATTCCCCTTAACTTATCTCTCTTTTTATTCCCCTGTACCCGATACTACATACGTGTAAAAAGTGTTGACTTCACTTCGCAATGGTGAGTCCTGCCCCTCGTGTCCCCGTTTGTCTCAGCTCTCTTACTCGCGCGTTCCACAAGCCTGCCTGCACGGATTGCGGCGGCACGATCATCGAGTACGATACCGCAGCGGGAAACGGATTCTGTGTACAGTGCGGTACGGTTGTGGAGGAGAACACTATTGTGAATGAGATAACGTTCGGAGAGACGTCCGGGGGTGCTGCGGTCGTCCATGGCGCGTATGTCGCGCAAGGGGCTAGTGCGTACCATCATCTTCCTGGTCAATGCCTGATACGAGTCATGATTCGTCGTCTTTTCCTTTGCAGCGCATGCGAGGCTGGGAGGGCCGTTTGGGAACAGAGGCAGTAGCGAGTCGAGGGAACAGACGATCGCGAATGGTATGTCTCACTTCTGCCGGCGAAGGCTCACTGAAAGAGCTAAACACGGCTTTGACTAGCTACACGCAAAATTCAAAATATCGCCACTGTACTGCGCCTCTCCGAGGTCGTGTCGCTCGCGGCCACTCGATTGTACACGCTCGCAGTCGAGCACAAGTTTACGAAGGGGCGGAAGAGCATGAACGTAGTCGCCGTCTGTTTATACGTCGCCTGCAGACAGAAGGAGACGCGAAACTACATGCTGATTGACTTCTCAGATCTACTGCAGGTGCGTTTCGGCGCCCTTTCTCCTCGACACAAAGGGCGCGAATGCATGCTGACCTACTCTCGATTGCGTTGCAGGTCAATGTCTTCGAGCTCGGACACACATATCTACAGCTCGTCCAAACGCTCAACCTGCGACTCCCCCTCGTCGACCCATCACACTACATATCCCGCTTCGCCGCGCTGCTCGAATTTGGCGCCGAGACCGCCCGCGTCGCAACAGACGCGGTACGGCTCGTGCAACGCTTTGACCGCGACTGGATGACGAAGGGCCGTCGCCCAGCGGGTATATGCGGTGCCGCACTTCTTCTGGCAGCACGCATGAACAATTTCCGTCGCAGCGTGGAAGAGGTCGTGCAGGTGGTGAAGATCGCCGACTCGACCGTCCGCAAGCGCGTTGAGGAGTTTAGGAGGACGGGCAGTGCGGGGCTGACGGTGGTCGATTTCCGCAGCGTGTGGTTGGAGGAGGAGAATGACCCCCCGGCGTTCATCAAAGGGAAGGAGAAGGACGCAGAGGATGCGGAAGGCGAGGAAGAAGGCGAGGAGATCGAAGGGCTGGAGAGTGGGCGTAAGAAGAAACGGAAGGGGAAAGCGGTCAAAGGGAAAGGTCGCAAGAGGAGAAGGGTGGAAGATAGCGAGGACGAGGCAGAGCACGAAGCTCCTGCGCAGGTCTCAGATGCGGGATCGCAAGTCCCTCACATCGACCCTGCGTTACTGAACCAGGGCATTCTTGCAGGCACCATACAAACTGAACCGCTGTTCCTGCCTGATCACGATGCAGGTGCCCCGCCAGAAGGCAGCCAGTCACAAACGGTCGCCGCTCATACCGATGAAGTCAACATTGATCCCTCACTACTTGGACCATCCACGCAACAGACGCTCGTTGCGACGCAGACGATACTAGTGTCATCTTTGATGCCGATACCCTCGCAGACACCGACACTTGTAGATAAGGCCTCTTCTGCAGCAAATGTTGCAACGGAGGAGGACGCCGACATATCTGGTCCCAATCCTCTTGAGGCAGCGCTGGATACGGCGCTGGCCCAAGAGGTGTCTACTTTCCTTTCCACTGAGCAGGCCTCGATGCTGTCTGCTGCACTCAGTGAAGCCGATCAGCGTCGACAAGACGAGGCCGAAGCACGGCGCCAGGCGGCAATGCGCCACAAGCATGGCGAACCACATCTACTTGCTCCCGTGAATGGCTTCGTTGATGAGTTGAACGAGGCAGAGCCGTCTTTTACCAAAGGTGAAGAGGACAAGGACGACGAACATGGTTACGGGGAGGGTCAAGAATTCGCTGGTGAAGATCAGGAAGAGAGTGCCGAGTTGGACTTGACGGGCCTTGACGACGCGGAGCTGGACGCGTTCTTGTTGAGTGAGGATGAGGTGAAGATAAAGGAGCGCATATGGGTGGAGATGAATAGGGAATACCTGGAGGCGATCGCGGCTCGCGGAGAGCAGCGCGACACTGGGACAAAAGCTAGGAAGGTACGTTCGAATTGCCACCTGTCATGGTAGGACGCGGATCGTTGATAATTCCTGCTATCTAATTTACAGCGTCGGAAGACTAGCGCAAAACCGCGGGATGCGAGCAGCGCTCACGGCAGCACAGCTGCGGAGTCGGTGCGCACGCTCCTCAAGAAAAACCCAAAATACAGCAAACGCATCAACTACGACGCGCTGAAGGATCTCTTTGGCGAGGAAGGTGCTGCCCCTGAGGACGAGCACAAAAATGTAGACCTCGACACTGGCGGGCTTTACCGCATGCCGACGGAGGATAAGGAAGACGTTGTTGTGGTCGAGGAAGGTGGTGGTGCAGTCGGAGGCCTTGTACCCGCGGAGTCGGCGTTGGGCGATGAGGATGCCGAGGCAGAGAGCGATAAGGGTGAAGATTGGACTATAGAAGATACGTATGAGCAGGAGTACTGAAATTTTGCGCAGTCTTGGTGCATCTTTGTGCTGAGAGAAGGGCAGGAGAAGACTAGGTGTTGTATGCTGATCGCAGGACTGCATGTATTTTTTCATGGTAACAATTATATAAATTATAGCTTGAACTTATCATTTCATAGCAGCATGGCGCAGCTGGTATAGCGCGCAGGGCCCATATCTTACGGACACCCTGAGGTCCCTGGATCGAAACCAGGTGCTGCTAATTTGTCGTCTTTATGGTTGAAATTTTTTTCTTCTCTGAACTGCATTGCCAGCCAGGTATCTACTCAGTGACATACAGCTGAATATCCCAAGCTACATTGGGCTATTGTCTATGTGCTAGTACCTACATACCATGTATCCTCACGTATTTCAATTTATTTAATTCGATTTTCCAGGCTCCATTTGAATAAAATGCAGCCACGACGCCCGCATGGTTCGACGCGTCGAGATCTCCGGGACTACAGTTGCGCCCGGCAATGGGAGGGACGTCCTAGTCTATGACGTCGTAGTATATAAAGAGCTAACGGCGACATAACTTTAGGCGTTACTTTTCAATCGTTTCTACTTCAAGCCTACCAAGCCTTTGGATAAGATGTTTCGCCTCAGATGCCATGAGTACCGCAACGTCCTTCGCACTAACAACTGCTTTGCAGACAGCCAGCTGATCGGACGCCGACCGAGTGATCCTGTATCGTCAATACGTGCATACTCAAGTTCGAAATCGGCTGGGGGTCTGCCTGCATCGAAGCTAGGTGGCAGACGTACCAGATGGCTTGCATTGGCCTCGGGTCTTGCTCTCGCCGCCGTCGCCGTCACGACGGCGCAGCCCCTTGCCTTGGACGCGTCCCACGACAGNCCTGCTGGCGCCAAATACGCGACACGCGCCGAGATCAGGCGTGCTGTAGACGAGTTGCACAAGCTGTTCCCGGAGGAGAACCGTGTCGTCACGAACCCAAGTGTTCTGCAGACGTACGGCTTCTCGGAGAATTCGTACCATCCTAGTGCGCCGCATGCGGTTGTCGTGCGACCTCATAGCACGGAGGATGTTGTAGCCATTGTGGACATAGCGCGGAAGTACCGGATCCCGATCACGGCTTACAGCGGAGCGACGAGTTTGGAAGGCCATTTCTCTGGGGTAAGTTGGATGTGATATGGTTATAGAGCAGCCTAGCTAATGCGAATGTAGTACCCTACAGGCAGTATCTGCATCGACATGTCGGGGATGGACAAGATTCTGATCATTAATGGTGAGCGAGTCCGTGCTGAAACCACCGTGATTTATTGAACTCAAATGAATCGTAGAGGCCGACGGAGATTTGACCTGCCAATCTGGCGCTCGATGGGAGGACATCAACGACGCATTGGCGCAGAAAGGCATTCCTCTCTTCTTCCCAGTAAGTATGGGTGCCGGCGCACGGGGTTCTGGACTCCTTGCTCCTCGAAACAACTCTTCTCTGACTCGTTGTATGATTGTAGTTGGATCCTGGCCCAGGGGGCGGTAAGCTTTCATTATCTTCAGCAAATGACCTAGGTTTTCAATGAGGTTCCTCAGACCATTGGCGGAATGGTCGGCACCGGCTGCTCAGGGAGTAAGACTTGCTCTCCCACTTCCATTCGATATACTCAACTCTCTTGGCATCAGCGAATGCTGTTCGGTATGGAACTGCCCGAAGCGAATGGTTCCTTAACGTGGTAAGTCACAGCGACTCTTCAATCATGGTTGTCGTTTTTGTTCATGCTGCATCGGCCGCCCTGTAGACTGTCGTACTCCCCAACGGCAAAGTCATCAAAACGAAACGGCGCGCACGTAAATCTGCTACCGGATTTGACACCACGAAGCTGTTCATCGGCGCAGAGGGCACTCTTGGCATCGTCACCGAAGGTCCGTCTGTCCCAGATTGAGCCCTCAGCATAAAGAAGATCATCTACTTGACGATTTATTTTTTCTGCCTCACAGCAACTCTTCGTCTGGCCCCACTCCTGCCGACAAAAGTCGCAATGGCGCAGTTCCCCGATGTCGAGCACGCTGTGAGCGCGGTGCAGGAGATCCTTATCTCGCCGTACGGAGCTAACGTCCGTAAGTGCGCGGCATACTCTTCCATATTCATGTTTATGACAATCGTTTTCCTTTGCCAGAGTGCGTCGAGCTTCTCGATGATAACAGTGAGTCTGCAGCCCGCTCTCACCATCCACACTCACACTGACATCTTCGCCCTCCTAGTGATGTCCGCTATCAACGAAGGCGGCTATGTCGACTCGCCGCTGCCCATCAAAGACTCGTTGTTCTTCAAGATCCAAGGCGCACCCGAGGCCATCGCCGCCGCTGCCAACACGGTGAAGCAGATCGTGCAGCGCCACGGGAGCAGCCGCTTCCACTTCGCGTCGACGGACGACGAGGCGGACACGCTGTGGGAGAATCGCAAATATGCNCTCACGTCGACGATGTCGGCCCACCCTGGGATGCGGTGCTGGACGACGGACGTCTGGTGCGTGGATTTCCTTATCGTTGTTCGGCTTATCCTCGTGGGACGCGGGCGTTGATGGAATGGTACGGACAGTGTCCCGGTGTCGAAGCTCCCGCAGCTTGTCCGCGAGACGAAGGAGGATATGGCTGGCGAGGGCATCGTGTCCACTATCGTCGGCCACGTCGGAGATGGTGAGTTACGCCTGCTCTTTTAGCTGGAGTGACGCGACCTCACGCCGTTGAACTTCGAATCACGAACTAAGGCAACTTCCACGCATTCATGCTATTCAAGGACGACGATGAGCTCAAGAAGGTCAGCGGCGCGGTGCATCGCCTGGTCCACCGCGCCATCGCCATGGACGGCACCTGTGCGTCCATCTCTCGTATCCCCTTCTGCTCTGCACACCACGAAAACCCGTCACTGAAACTCGCGCTTGGGCGGTTGCTTGTTGTATAGGCACGGGAGAGCATGGCGTCGGCGTCGGGAAAAAGGAGTATCTGATAGACGAGCTGGGAGAGGGCACCATCGAGCTTATGCTCACGATCAAGAACGCCGTTGACCCGCTCGACATCATGAACCCTGGAAAGGTACTTGTTCGCAATATCAAGACTGAGACTGAGCGTGATGTCTGATGTGCATTTTGTTACATAGCTCTACCCGGATTTGCCGCAGGAAGAAAGTATCCAGCCAGGAGGGGCGGCAAAGCGTAGGGCTTGATGTTTGGAAGCCACCGGGATCGACATTGAACAATGCATTTTGGAATTATTTTTTGAAGGACTTGAATATAGAGGGCTAGAAATTTACCCTCAACTGTTTAGAAGGACAAGTACATCTTAAGATTAAAAACGTAGAGGAGGCACAGCAGCATGGCGCAGCTGGTATAGCGCGCAGGGC
Organism: Dentipellis fragilis; assembly: GCA_004679275.1. NCBI lineage: Eukaryota > Fungi > Basidiomycota > Agaricomycetes > Russulales > Hericiaceae > Dentipellis > Dentipellis fragilis. The sequence continues at coordinate 17,380 of SEOQ01000490.1, forward strand.
CCATATCTTATAGACACCCTGAGGTCCCTGGATCGAAACCAGGTGCTGCTATACGAATTTTAGCAGGATTCTTTTTGTGAGGGGAATTTGTTCCATCGCTAATCCTCAGGTTTTTACATACATACATCAAGCCCCCTGATCTGGCAACAGACATCACCTTTTCTTCAGCTCTATCGTGCAAACAGCATACATGATGATAAAAGTACATATTTCCCAGCATTTCACCGCTCTAGCTCAGGTCCCAGGCTATGCAACGAGTCCGCCAGCCAGAACCACCTCCACAAGCTCATCCAAGCCATGAACGATCCGTGTAGCCTTTGTGTCCTTATCTCCATCGAGAAGGTGGTCTGCCCACCCCTTGCGCGCACGGTCGACCCAGAGCGCACGCAGACCGCAGTTGCGCGCGCCGGTGACGTCGAACGGATTGCTGTGAAATTTCCACGCATTAGCACCGAACACTGCGGTTGAGACCTGAGGGGGACGAATGGAAGTTGGAAGTCTAGTGTATGCTGGTACGTACCCGCTGACGAGCCAGACGTCGGCAGGGTGCTCCTCCTTGCCTACGCTGCGCAGGAGAGCGCGGTACACTTCGTGCGCGGGCTTGTACTTCCGCGTGCTGCCGGGACCGGCTGCGGGATCGAGGGGGACTGTGTCGATGAGGACGTGGGTTTTTGCATACGGGAGGAGGGAGGATGCGTCGAGGGCTGCGGTGATCATCTGTGTGAAGCCGTCGGTCGAGGTTTAGTGCTACAGAATCGGGACAAATGAGGGGCGTACGTCGCTCGTCCCTTTGAGGGTGCTCCGGATAAGTTGCGTAATAAACCATGAAGCATGAAAGCTTTACCGTTGCTGAATATGACGTGTTCCACACCGGTGTACTCCTGGAGCGCTTTGAGAGCAGCACAGGCATCGGGGAAGCTACAATGCACATTGTGTGACGACTCGCAGGAATCCTGCATCGTATCTGACGTACGCGGGGAGAGTACAATAGGCTGCGTTGAGTGAGGTCAATTCGTCTTCCGAGAGCGTCAAGCCATGCTCAGTGGTCGCTTGCAGCAGGCTGCGGCGGGTCACTTCGTTGAATGGTATATACAAGCCTGCAGAAACATGATGTGCGAGTCAACATCCGATCATGGATCCTTCGTGTAGTATAGATACCCATGGAGTTCAGGCGCCAGGTATATCTGCCCCGCTCGTGCAGTGAAGATGAGTTCTGTGCGAATGAGTGAATGATATCCGTACTCGAGCTGATACATACGCCATGTTGTGGCGATTTCATTTGCCTTATCGGGCGCATACTTCTGGATTTCGGAGGCGATGGCGCTTGTGTCGAGGAGGGTGCCGTAGACGTCGAAAGCGAGGATCTGGGTGCGGGATTCTGCGTTTTTCGACATGAGTGTTAAGTGGAGCTGAGGTGGAAGTCAGTTGGTGAAAGGCTACAATTCCAACTTCAGATGGTGAGTGTTGTAGACTACTTATACGAGCGAGACGCGGAGCACTTGCATGTGAAGCATTGAGGGGGTGGGAGCGGAAGTATGTGCATGTGTCATCGCTCATGTCGCATGACATACGCGACCGCAGATACCGTGCGGGCAGCAATATTGCTGGAATATTGAGTGATAATGGCCAACCGAGGTGAGGTTGGCATACCAACAAGCTCTGTAGTAATTTCGCATGTAAAGGTCAGTGTCCAAGCAATGCCCATCCTTGGAATCAACGCGACGACATCTGGCGCGCGTGCAACAGGCCATCATCTTTACATCCGTCCAAGTCAGCATGTAGCTGACCTTGGCAAAGCAGATGCCGAGTGAGAAAATAATCGGTCAACTGACTTGCGTTTGTCCAGGGGAATGATGCACGTACCTGTACTAGTAATGAAATAAAGTAGATTATAGCGCACTAATCATGCCAATGCTGTCTCGTGCTCAGTTGGCTCGAGCTCGTGTGCCTTGCCGCCGTCGTCCTCCTTGAAACCGACCATCATGTACAGACCACTCCTTCGCACAAAGTCGCCTCTTCAACGCGTCGCCATCGGCCGTCCGCCCATCTCGAGGCCGACTGGGGCGCGTTTGCGCAAGCCAGAGCGCGCTGTCGTCCAGCAAGAGCCGCGCCCTCACGGTGGCCGCCTCGCTCGTCTTCGGCTCCAGCATCGCCTTGGCCGCATGCGCGTTCTACTTCCGCGCAGGCACGCAGAAGACGTCCTATGCGACCCCTGCCGAACTCTCGCGCGCCATCTCCGAACTCCAAGTGCGTCTGCCGGGCGCGCAGAAGGTCGTGACGGACGTAGAGGTCGTCCGCGCGTACGGCGCATCAGACAACTCGTACCACCCGAGTTCGCCGCATGCGGTCGTTGTGCGTCCCGAGAGCACGGAGGACGTCGTGGCGATTGTCAATATTGCGAGGAAGTTCCGGGTGCCGATCACGGCGTACAGTGGTGCGACGAGTCTGGAGGGACATTTCGCTGGGGTGATTCAAAGCTTTGACTGCGAGGGAATCGAGATGCTAACATGATGGCTTGCACAGTATCCGTCAGGTAGCATATGTATCGACTTGTCGGGAATGGACAAAATCCTGACCATTAATGGTGAGTATATGCGAATCCATTTCATGATCCACGAACAGTCAAACAATGTGCGTAGAGAGCGATGCGGACTTGACGTGTCAGGCTGGTGCACGTTGGGAGGACATCAACGACGAGCTGAAGGAGCGTGGTATCCCATTATTCTTCCCCGTGAGCCGCTTCATCCGTTTTTTCATCGTCTCGACCATCTCATCGAGCTTGCAGCTCGATCCTGGCCCAGGTGCGGTACGTTTAACAATCCTAGGCACCTGCATATAGATGGAGCTTCATATTTCTTCTAGACAATTGGTGGAATGGTCGGTACAGGGTGCTCAGGCAGTACGTCGTTCTTCACCCTTCCCGCTCAGACCAGGCACTCAGGCAACATCTTCCAGCAAATGCCGTTCGCTATGGCACTGCCCGTGCTGAATGGTTCCTGAACCTGGTTCGCTTCTCCCTCAGATATCGTCCTACATCACAATCTCACCAGCGCGTCAGACGGTCGTCCTCCCGAACGGCGAGGTCATCAAAACCAAACGCCGCGCACGGAAATCCGCCACTGGATTCGACACGACAAAGCTCTTCATCGGTGCCGAAGGCACGCTCGGAATCGTCACCGAAGGTCTGCCAATCTTATATGGACATGAAATTCTGAATGTTCTGATAAAGGGCATAACTAAATAGCGACGCTGAGGCTCGCACCGCTGCTCCCGACCAAAGTCGCGATGGCGCAATTCCCCGACGTCGAGCATGCTGTGAGCGCCGTACAGGAGATTCTCGCCTCACCGTATGGGAGCAACGTCCGTAAGCCAATTTCTCACCATGTTATCCATGAAAACCCGTCCACTGACCTTGGCGCGCCTTTCCCGGACGCATATACCTACCCCTACCTCAGAATGTGTCGAACTGCTCGATGACAACAG